>CAUJAO010000285.1:0-82237 GCA_963082485.1 Eudonia mercurella
CACAAAATCTTGAGGTATTACTTAGATCATCCAAGCGAATGTCAACTGGGCTATTCAGTTAGATCACCTACGCCAAAGTACCTGCTAGTAAAGTGGTATATTTTGTTATCAGGGCGTTGTTGTTTTTAACATATCGATAGAGTCATAAGTAAGCACGTTCTCATTAATATTTTCCTTCGATTCCCAATGCCCAAGTACCTTCCTAAACTGAACAGATTTCTTGTAAGGTTCGTTTAATTTTTACCTAATGTTTACGGTGATTTGAAAAATCACATAGAGGTAGTTTGAAAAAAGACAAAGAGTTGAGACCACGAGCGTGAATTGTCTTTTTTCAAATTGTAACCTGTTCACAACAATATTTGCGTAAATAGTTTGTAAATAATCATACGTAGAGGTAATTAAAGCAAAATAATAAGCTCTGACCGCTGGGCTACAGAGACCTAATCGAAGGAATCCAAGGGACGTGGGTTCGATTCCGACTCGAGTTGCCTGAGAGTGCTTGATTTTATCTAGTAAAATATTATTTGGTAAGTACAGACGGCTGCACATCAGTCTATCCAAAACTGTCAAATTTTTTCAATAAATGTTCAACCTTATGCCGTATACATAAAGTTCAAAATATATTGATTAAATTAGACAGTTTGTTGTAGTATTAGTAAGATGTGCAAACGTGTGTGTGTATATATAACACTGGCTTTTTTTCCTGGCTTTGCTCACGTGGACTACACGAGTAATCACGTTATTTCAACATTAAGATTTTCATTTTGTACCAATATAAAGCCCATCCATGTGAGCTAGAATTAGTTAAAAGTTTCTAACGCAAAACAACGTAATAGATCACTCTGTATAAGTAATTTACCTCCTGCACAAACTGGCTTGCCCTACTAAAGTGATCGCTTTCCAAAAATCCTGAAACTCTTCATAATGTCTAACCAGGCCAAATGCCGAAATTTATAGAATAATTTATAGACAGAGTTCCATACAAACTTTCATCCCATATTTCACCTCTTTATGGGTGGTTTTTCGAAAAATGCAAAAACACTTCATTCTTTAATTGAAAAATCTATATATTGAATCAATTATTCATTTTTGTAGTTATTACTTTGAAAAAAACGATTTTACCAAAAAAATATTCTTCTCTTTTTTACTCCTGTAAAGGAGTAAAGGAAAGTAAACAAAATTCCTTAGACACGTCATTCTATATTTCTTTTCAAAAAACCCTATTTGACCCCCTTAGGGTACGATTTCCGTAAAATCCTTTCTTAGCGGCTGGTTACGTCATTCAAAATTCTATCTTATTAGCTTCAGCGGTTTCGGCTCGGCGATGATGAATCAGTCAAGACAAGTCGTTATATGTATATAGATTGTGAATGCAAAAATTTTAATAATAAAGGAAAATAATGCTCAATATCCCGTATGCATAAAACATAGATCATAAAACTGCGATCGCAGCGTATTATGCCCGCGCACACTCATTGAACGGTATTATCCTCCGGAGTAGCGGCACGAATAGTACGCGTGTGACAATGTGAGCGATCGCTTTGTACAAAAACCAATGAATCTGCGTCATAATGAATATCGAGGACATGGAGATTTGCAAGCATAATTATATTTTTTAAATTGTGTTAACGTGCTAGGTCCGAGATTCTAATGTTAATGTTCTAGAATTCAGTGCTTACGTCAGCCTTCCCGGTAGCATAATGGTCAGTGCAGCCGCCCGGATTGCGGAAGACCCAAGTTCGGTTCCTGGCTGGGTCGGGTAGGCATTTAATTTTTTCACTGTATTTTATAATAAGCATAAAGATATTAAGGTGAGCAGTGAAACAGTGGCAAAAAAGTCTCCGTTTCAGCATGTGACACGGCATTAGCAAAGCCATCGTCGTGACGCTGATTTCAGACGGAGGCCGAGTGTATAAAAGCTGTATTTGAACTTATTTTTATACTTATAGCTGCATATTGAAGCTGTAAAAAGCCTGTATAAGCGGATATACAGACCTTATAAGTTAAAAAGGGCCCACATTATAAACCTTTTAGCATTAGTATAGCTGTATAGTTGCTGTACAAGCAAAGCAGAAGCTGTTTAGTAGCTGGTTAAGAGCTGTTATTCGATGTAAGGAAAAGCAACTACTACTACAACCAAATAATACTACAACCAAATAATATTTTATAAAGATAAAAGTTTTAAATATAAGTTTGAAGTGAATTAGAAAATTATGAAAATAAACGAGAAACATGTCGTACAAGAATAATAAAATAATGGTGACGCATTATGTTTATATTTCAAAGTGAAATCACAAGTACTAGATAAGTCTTAGAAATCTGATAATGTTAATTGTTAAAACAAAGTGCAAATCAAATTTTATTGTCAATGTGTGGTTGGTTACTGGCAATATTTCAACGCGCCAGTAAAACAATCAATGAAACATAAAGAAAATTATTAAAGATGGATAAATAAGTTTTGTTTTTAAGGTTATAATATAAATTATATTTAAAATAATAGATTTTAGGACACAGCGATCATTATTTTAGCTGATAATCTAGAAACGGTTCAAGCTATTAACAAACATTGATTTAATTGTATTTGAAAAAAAAATTTCATTCGTTCTATAATGGCGACATTTTGTTCTACAGCTTAGACAATATTTGGAGGGTACTAAAGTCTTACTAGCTGTACTACGGTGGTTATGGATGATCGTGATGACGACTCCGTCAGTAAAGTGGGCTAAAGCTGTACTATTGATGAAGTTTACTTTTTTTGTTTTAAAGCACTCTCGTAGACAGTAGTTATAAAACCAATGTATTCACAAGAGTGCCTAATTACGCTTTAAGATTAAGTTCTATAAATGGAGGTCGCATCACCACTGTACAGAAACAAGTATCGAGTGATACAATAATAACACTTAGTGCAGTAGTAAGTTTAACGATAAAGCTAGCTTAAATTTCACAAAATGCTAAAAGTTGTACAGTAAAGTTTTGATTTTCTGTTTTAACTTAAGCTTAAGCTTACGCGGATCACTTAATACTAATTTTATTCAGCTCGAGCTGTATAATAATTCAAATATCTCTCATAAATATAAAAGCATCTTTTGACACTCTTTAAAAGGACCTTAAGTTCTAAATAAGCTGGTAAATTGATGTTGTAAACGCTTGTGTGCTGCTTGGGTTGCATTAGAAGGTACTATTATAGTTGTTCCATACATCAATGGATTCGTGATGACTGTGATTGTATTATAAAATTAATAATATTTTAAAAGATGATATCCGGAGGGGCCTGAGTTCAACTCCCAAGTTTTACACGTTACGTCTAAAGACAAGAAAATAATCGCTTCTAAATTAACAAGAGTCTATCTTTAACTAATGAGTAAATTATATTTTTAATGCAATTTTAAAAAAACTATTGGATGCTTGAATTTTATTCGAAGGACACTAAGTTACTTTCAACGAACCATTTTATCAAACATCTACGCCATTAGAGTATACAATTCTGTAATATATCGAGCACAACGCGCCAGAGGTTTGTTAAGCCGGGAAAATGACAGACCTTTGACTAAAATCACATTGCAAGCATCATTGGCTCCTGCTGTACTATGCTGCGCCGGCGAAAACGACTAAGACGATGAAATTGCTTTTTATTGTTGAAGTAATAAAGTGTAAAATTGCAAACCACGTCTCCCGATTGCATGTTTTGTGTGGGGTGACCATGCATGTCCTAATATTAATGTCAACAGATTTCACGTTACTCGTAAAATGTGATAAAGTGATTTTCACTTGCATGAAAGGATTATAAAAAAAATATGTAATTTAGAAATTATTATTATATTAATATTTTACTTTATATTTGCAATTAATTTTTATGTTATTCGTATTATCATAACTATTATTTAGTAGTTTTTAAAATCCTGTGTTTACGAGATGGTGGAACAAAGGACAGATTGCAGCGTCGCGCTGTACCTACACATTATCGGCAACGCAGAAGTCGCAAATACTCTTGAATCTCTGTAATTGCGTAGAGATATTGCGTCACTCAGCGTTTTTTTACCGCTTAAAAAATGGCGAATGCTCTAGAGAGCTCTTTGTCCTCATCCCACCTTCTCCCTTCCCCCATAGGAGTACAAGTGCTGCACTCCGGAGTCACGCTTCACTGTCTCAAATATTCCATCGCGCACTAAGAAATTTGGTGACTCGTTTCTTTGTCGCACCTCCAAAAGATGTAATAGTCTGCCAGCACACATTTTCCCTCCTTCCTATGATATGGAGTCCTTCAAACGAGGCGTGAAGAGGTACCTTGTGGGCCAGCAGAGTGAGGGTAACTGATGCTGCGTTGTTTTCACGCTGCACCGTTTATCGTCTCATCTGGACTTCATATTTACTTAACATCAGGTGAAATACCAATTAAAAATATCCTCAGAAAGCCTTTAACATGGTTACTCCACGATCCCTTGCCCCAGGTCTGGGCATGAATGGGACGCCACAAAGCCATTCCCCGGAGCAGCGTCTCCCGGACTCGCACGTCGCGACAGCAGCCGGCGTTCGAGGCACATAATAAGGAGACCAGAAGGCAAGCTTAATAAATACCGCGCTCAAGCAACGCACACATAGACCCTCTTACGAATAAAATAGAATAGAATAAAACTTTATTGCATTACTGTTACATTTTTGTATGCTAGGTTACATTGCATTAAAGTAAGGGTATAATTTAAACGCTCACCAGAAATATTTTTTAGACCCTAGCCTAAGTACCAAATAAATTAAATTACTGTAAAAATATTATTTTTGCTTTCCAAAATGGATATAAGCTCACCAAATGTTTACACTATTATTAAAATGGTTGAGGATACTAGCTGCCCTACTCCTGTAGGTCACGTGATAGGTTAGAAATTTAAGACAATCGCGAAGCGCAGCGTAGGGATTGTCTTGAATTTCGAGGTTATTTTTTTTATTAGACATCGGAAAGCAAAAAATACCAAATTGAAACTCGAGGCATAAAATATTGGAGAAAAAAAAACATATTTGGTCTGAAATGCAGTTAAAAGGTAGTCATATATTTTTAATAAAAACATAAATTGTATATCCTTTTTATAATATTTTAGGAAACACAATTTGGTGAGCAATTATCCGTTTTGGTAAGCGTTTCGAATTTTATTGGTAGTAAAATTGATACATTTTTGGTAGGCGTTTAAACACAAGCCTTAAAGTAAGAACAGTTGCTTATATCGGGCATACAATAGAAAAACACATTCAACAATTAAATAATTTTAAATTAAACAATTTCACTCACATTTCATTATTATGCATTACAAACAAATTAATTATTGTTAATTATTATTCTCTTTATTTATTTTCTTTCTTAAAACTAGATTTTTACAATATTTTAATATAAAAGCAATAAAACATTATAAAAACCTAATCCTAGAGTACCACCAACAGCGGGGCAGGGCCCAAGCTACCGGTGGTCAGGGCTGCAGAGTGAGAAACCTCCTGACAATACGTGCCGTGTCGAGGAGTGTTGCCTTCTGTATCTGACCCTTAATCCAGCCATCCAGCGAAAGTCTCTTGAGATGTTGGTCGAGACTCTTCGCTATAAGGCCGTTTGCAGATACGACTATGGGGACAATGATCGTCGAATCCACATCCCACATAGCGGTCACCTCGTGAGCCAGGTCAAGGTACTTAGTAAGCTTTCCCTTCTCGGCTTTCACAAGGTTCTCGTCATGCGGAATGGTGATATCGATAAGCATTGCCTGGCGCGTCAATCGATCTGTCAACACAATATCAGGCTTATTTGCAAAAACAGTCCTGTCCGTGATGACAGATCGATCCCAGTAGAGCGTTGCATAACCATTTTCGAGAACTGGCACCGGCGTGTACTTATAGTACGGCACCTCAGATTCTACAAGACCATATCGAAGAGCAAGTTGCTGATGGATAATCCTGGCTACAAGGTTATGTCTGTGCAAGTACTCACCGTTAGCCAGATGAGAACAACCGGAAATAATATGCCTGAGTGACTCACCGGGACGGCGGCATGCCCGACAGATGTCGGCCGTACCGTCCCTCAGGATATACTTCCGATAATTATTCGTCATCATGACTTCGTCTGCAATTGCACAGACAAACCCCTCGGTTTCCCCAAAAAGATCACCGAATCGTAGCCAGTTTACCGACGCGAGCAGATCCACATCGGGCCCTGTTAAGGCCCGGTAGTACCGCCCGTGGAGCTCCTTACTCTTCCATATGTTCCTGCGGTCTTCAGTGCTCAGCACCGTTGGTCTGCGCCAGTTCTCACTTGCCAAGGAGAGCGGCGTGAGGCTCCTATCTACTGCTACAACGTCGCGGTGCATCCCACACTCATTGTTAAGGAAGTAATCTCTCAGACTACACACCTCGCGGTTATGTAGAGTCTTGGCGTTTAAAAAGCCACGACCTCCACATTTACGCGGGATGTACAGTCTCATAACAGATGAGCGTGGGTGAAGCATGCGATGAGCTGTGAGCTGTTGACGGACTCTCCTATCCAGAGCGTCTAATTCAGTCTGAGTCCATCTTAGTATGCCAAAGGAATACGTGAGTAGGGGCATCACCCAAGCGTTGAAGGCGCGCATCTTATTGCCCCCCGACAAAAGGCTTTTAAGTACTTTTGTCAGACGACAGAATTATTATTATTATTAATATAATAATCTTCATGCATGCCTAATCAATTAATTATTAATATCATAATATTCATTAACATTATAAAATGCTTGGTCCGGGTGTCGCAAAGGGGGTGCAGGAAAAATACACTCTAACTTTTTTTTCACAAACTGACGAAAAACATAGTAGTGTTTGAAAGTATGTAAAAAAAAACGTCGCACGTACAAAAACGTCGTTTCTGGCGCTTCGCCGGCCGCTGCCGCGGCACGCTCGCTCCGCTCGCTCGGCTCGCGCGTTTTTGGTCAACATACTAACCTAACCTAACCTAATTAACTTTACTTTTTACTTTTTTTACTTTTGGTTTTTTTTTTGATAGCTATGTTTTTTAAAAAAAGTGTCGGCTCCATATAAAAATCAACTGAAAATTTTCTAAGTTTTTTTTCACAATTTTTTTGCACTTTTTTTGGATTTTCTTCTATCTCTTATTGATAGCTGTTTTTCGTCAGTTTGTGAAAAATTAAATTTTTCCTCGAAAATTTTCTAAGTCCTGCACCCCCTTTGCGACACAACGTGGAACCAAGCGAAAAATTTTACAAGTCCAAACTGCATACAAAAATATCGCAAATTTTTCTAAGTGTCGGCTCCATATAAAAATCAACTGAAAATTTTCTAAATTTTTTTTCAAGTTTTTTTTTTTTAATTGGATTTTTTGTCTCTTTTTGATGGTCTATGTTTTTCATCAGTTTGTGAAAAAAAGTTATGAGTGTATTTTTGCTCGAAAATTTTCTAAGTCCTGCACCCCCTTTGCGACACCCTAACCAAATGCTTTACTAATTAGCCACTCTTTCAACATTCTTGTAAATTTATAATCGGGATGGCACTTTAATTAAATAGGCAATTTATTGTAACTACGTACAGCAGATACATAAGCACTCTTTTCAAAAATCATAGAATTTATTTGCGGTAAGTAGTTGCAAAGCATCGAAGCGTCTCAAATGAGCTTGTCTTATTCTTGTATCTGATATTTTTGGAAACAAAGACATTTGATTTCTCATGAATTACGAATACGAAATTACGAATTCTATGTATACGTAGCTCGAGCGCATTTGTATGAAGCTTACTTTCTGTAATCTCCTTATTTTGTGTTCGAGGCGACATGCAACACTCCCACTCAACCGGTACCTATAAGTACACGCGCGAGTCTGTCAAAGACAGATGAGGGACTTCTTGGCGGGTAAGTGAAGAATCATGTATGCGGTTTAGTTTTATTTTCTAAAATTTGTGTTTCGAATATTAATGTGAAATAATGGTGGATTATTAACCGTTAAGTGTTCGTGAGTGTGCACGAGTGTTGGCAAATGAAACAAAACAGTGCAACATCACTTTTCAAATTCTCTCAAGAAGTCCGCCCAAGGACTTTTCCCACATCTTTACTGAGATACTCGAGGGGTTGGGGGATATATCATCATCATTCATTATCATCATACATGAAAGAAATTAATATTGTTTATTTAAGTACTTGTGAAAAGGCATAAAAAAAATTAAAAAAAACCAAATTATTAAAATAAAACAAAAAACCCGACTGTTGAAACAACTATATAAAAAACAATTATATAAGTACTCGTAAAAACCGGACTAACATAAAAAATAACTGCAAGAAGAAAAAACACTGAAAAGAAAAAAACAAGCTCGAATGGTTTTAACAACTCTATGTGAAATACCTTCTCACCAACTTCAGGAAAATATACTCTACCTATTCCATAACAGTATATAACTTTTACGTCAGTACTAATATTTACAATAGCTCTGTTATTTATGTAAACACACTCTAGTACATATCACGTTTCAATTTGCGTAAGTACTGAAACTTGCATTCGTAACAAAAACAAGAGGGATTTGAGCACAGTGCACAATGGCAACATACTCGTAGAGCCTGAAAAAAACCACAACCGACCGTAAACTAATAGGTGGTCGTAGCTCGGCCGCAGAGATTTATCCGTGCCACGTTTTAGTGAAACAAATATTTCACTTCAACAAAAAACAAAGGCCAGATTAAGCGTGATTTAAACACCAACGTCCTCCCAGCAACAGGTTATCACCACCGCACCAGCGAAATTAAGTTAATTAACTCATATTTAGAATTGGGCGCCATGAATATAACGTTTAATAAGTTCTTAGCAGACCCACAGTATATATATTATTATAGAGCTTAGGAGCACAGTGAAGGTGAGAATTCGGTGAGACATGTCTATCGTGAACGCTATGTGCTAAGCATTTTCATATTTAGTAGACAACTATTGGGAAATCTATAAATAAAAAAATAAATAAAATATTAGACAACATCACATACATTGTTCTGATCCCAAGGTAAGTAGCTAAAGCACTCGTTTTATGGAAATCAGAAACAACAATGGTACCACAACCACCCAGACCCAATTTCTAACGACACAATATCGAAAAGTTCGTTTTCGACAGTGACCCGACCGGGAATCGAACCTGGGACCTCAGATCAAGCCACTCGGCTACGGAGGTCGTCAATCAATCAATCAATCAATCAAATATTTATCTGCTTAAATATAGTACAAAAATGTTCTTAGAATAAAATGTTAACCAGCATATTCTATCGTATACGATGTGCAAATATTCAAAACTATATTTAATCTATTACAAACTATTATTCAAATTACTTAAATTACTAACAAATTATAATAAAATCATAGTTAACGATAATACAATTAAAATATAGCAAGTCAAATATTATCATTTAAATAGTCGTTAATTGTGTAGTACATTTTGTTCATTGAAAAAACATTACGCGCAAGGAATTTGCATAGATAACTATAAAGAAAGAATCTCGAAAGCTAAAATTTATATATGTTATGTGTTACATTACATTGTGAATTACGGTCGAATTTCGGACACTTCACGAGCACTGGTCTTTATAAATTCATCGCAAAATACGAAAACAACCAAAACCTTATTAAATTCCTTCTAATAGTGTATGTAAATTCCAAAATACGTACAGTCACGAGCAATGAAATGTATAAATGGGCAGATTTTGAAAAAAAATATTAGTAAGGCAAACAAAACAAACAAACTATCCGTGAATACTATACACTCCCAAAGTTATATTAATGTATATGTGACAATTTCTAGATTTTTCACCAACTGATTGGTATGACATGGGCTGCTGGTAACCTACTGTCCCACCTTCACTAAGCAAAAGATTATTTGTTAGAACGAAAATCAAATTTAGCTCATTTAATTTGATATAAAACCGTTCCCAGGGGACAATTAGTCGAGCAGCTTTGCCGAGCCCAAGAAACTACTTACCACAATTGGGAATAGGGAGGAAGAAGTTCATTATACATTTTAATGATTGTGCGACTGCGAATTAATCACCAGCTTTTGGAGAGCTCTCATGAGTATTTCAAATCTATATATTATTATTATCTCCTTTGTTTATTTTCTTTCTTAAAACTAGATTTTTACAATATTTTAATATAAAAACAATAAAACATTATAAAAACCTAATCCTAGAGTACCACCAGCAGCGGCGCAGGGCCCAAGCTACCGGTGGTCAGGGCTGCAGAGTAAGGAACCTCCTGACAATACGTGCCGTGTCAAGTAGTACTGCTTTCTGAATCTTACCCTTGATCCAACCATCAAGCGAGAGCCTCTTAAGGTGTTGGTCGAGGCTCTTCGCTATCAGACCGTTCGCTGAAACGACTATCGGAACAATGATCGTCAAATCAACATTCCACATGGCGGTCACCTCTTGAGCCAAGTCAAGGTACTTTGTTATTATTATTATTATACGAGCAGCTCGATGACGCAGTGGTTAACGCGCCCGGTCTGCAGTGCTGAGGTTAGGTAACATTCGCAAAGGCTGGTCATCGGATGGGTGACCAAAAATTTATCATCTCGAGCTCCTCCGTGCTTCGGAAGGCAAGTAAAGCCGTCCTTTGTGACATAGACAATTTTTTATTGGTAAGATAAAGACAAATCGATATGCCATTGTCATTGTGCTCGTACCAAAACAACTAGTTATATTCACCAGTATAATGCGACGTGTATTAAAAATGCAATAAGTATGTGAGTACTGCAATGTTTGTGTATTGGAATTAAGTGATGTTCAGTGAGCCGTGAGTCTGTCGACGGCCCTCCTCGCCCAGAGCCAATTATTCGCATGCGCTGCGTAATCGCAGTTGTGAAATACGCCCCCGAGCCCTACAGCGTTATTGCGTTTATCGAGTAAAATCAAAGTGTAAAATTGCACAAAGGTACCTTGCAATAAATGTCATAAAACTTCCACATGTTGACATGATATATTACTTCCTATGGTATGGGGTCCTTCAAACGAGGCGTGAAAAGACACCTCGTGGCCACTGCACCAGTTGTCCTCACATCTGGGTTCCATATTCACTTAACATCAGGTGAAATGGAGAAATTTGCCGCGTTACGTATAAAAAATTTAAAAAAATTATAGGGTTGCGCCCATTTTTCTCCACAGCAAAAAATAGACGTCCTGAATGGGCAGTAGGTAAAAATGTTTGGACGATTCAAAAGTACTTATTTTTTGATTTTTTTTTAAATATTATTTTTTGACTTTGACTTTGGTTTTTAACCCCTCCACTGTGGGAATTTGATAAATCTGATATAACTAAGGTTATTTTGGGCCAAAATCACCGCAGTTTAGGTCCCCATAACGCAAGAGACGGCGCGCGGCGGCGCCGGCGGCGCGGCAGACCGCAGCCAAGATGGTGTGGCGTACTGAGTGCCTAGTGTGAGTTTTATTTACTATCCGTATTCATTCATTTCATTTTTTTATTATTATTTTGCTTTGTACTAGTGCACTACTACCTTTTATTTTCCTTTTAGTTGTCCTATACATACCTCAAAGGTTATCTGGAAGAGATCGCTTTGAGCGATAAGACTGCCTTTGCCCACCTTAATATTTACTTATCTGTGTGTGTGTGTGTGTGTGTGTGCAATAAAGAGTTTTATCTATCTATCTATCTATCATTCAATTACGTTTACGAAAACGAAAATTAGTATGGCATTGAAGCAGCGCCTCCCGGCGGCATACGAGAAGAGTTCACATTTTGCCATACAATTTCTCGTTTTCGTTAACGTGATCGAATGGCGAATGAAACGATTGACTCACTGCAGCGACAGACAGAAAGAAGTGGATAGAAGACGAAGAAGGGTAGAAAAAGAAGGTCCTGCAGTGGGATAAAGTTGACTGATATCTCATACGTAAACAAGATTGTTTGAAGTATTCATGTTGTGTGTTGGAAAGTGCTTGGAACTATATTCGCTCGTTGGTTCCAGCAGGCGTGTTTTTGTTGTTAGTTCAAACCATCTAACCTACAAGCATGTGTAAAGGTGACGTAAGCCAAACATCCGAAATGGAAAAGAACTGCGATAAAAATTTTTTTATAAATAATTTAGAAACAGACAAAGTGTACTGATGTAGGACAATGGCCTACAAACGGTGAGCTTGATTATCTGGCATCATTAACAATGTATGCCCAATCAGCCTTTTTCCGCTTCTCCGTGTTTCTGAGTCGAAATAAATATTTCTAAACAGTTTTATGATAGCATCATATCTTTAAAGCTACATAACATTTTTAACGGACCTATCAATTTAAAAAAGAAAGAGAAATAATAAATTGATCCACAAAAAAATAGTACCTAATATGGTAAGTTAGCATCTAAATAGTAGTTTAGGTGATCACTTTATATTTTTAGGTGCTAACTTAGTATTTTTGTGGGTTACGTTAGGTTACTTTGGTGATCGATTAAATACAACCCAAAAAGAAATAAGTATGACGTAATAATACTAATAATGATACGTAATAGAAACCGTTAAGGAGTTAATAGAAAAGAAAAATCATGGAGTTTAGTTTCAGCTACATAAAAAGTTATACATATTATTATTTATAGATATACCTACAGTAAAACAATATAATTCAGAACTTAATATTTGTTTTTAACAAAACTTGCGGGGCGACCAACATAATAGTCGTAGCCGACCGCTCTTACCGTGCACCACACCTTTCATAACAGCCTTTATTATATGAAGGCTTTGAGCGCCAGGCGCACGTATGCCCGGCAACTATGCCAGAATCGTTCACCACGACAGGTAGCTTTAGAAACTAACGGCATTCGTTAATGGAATCAGGATGTCAGTACCTAATGAGATTGTTTTTTATTTGAACATTGGGTAATGCTGCAACCAGTGCATGATAAAAAACTTATTATGCAGATAAAGAGGAGCTTAATGGCGCAGCTGCTATTGATTACGCAAAGGTTGGTCATCAGATAGGTGGCCAAAAATATATCGTCTCGAGCTCTTCCGCGCTTCGGACAGCACGTAAAGCCGTTGGTCCCGGCTGCATTAGCAGTCGTTAACAACCACCAAATCGCACTGGGCCGCGTACTGGTTTAATGCCTGTTCTCCCTATCCATTTATAGGGAAGACTCGTACCCCAGCAGTGGGGACATACAATGAGCTGACGATGATGATGATGCAGATAAATATGAGAAATCATAAAACCGATAGCAAATAAAGAGGCGGGCAAATAAGCAAGTGGGAAATTCCTATTGATCAGTCAAATGAATTACTGAGCGGTATTGCGTGATTAGTTACCTACTTCATCAACTACAGTACATTAATAATAATAATTATAATTCATTTATTAAAAGTTAACAAAAGATCCAATTATGGTTAGTAACAATGGGCACATAATAAACTATGTTAGTAATGAAATAAATAATAAGAAAATTTAAAATAATCTATATATTAATACGTGAAGCAAAAACTTTGTACTTACCTAATTTTACGAAAATTACGCGCCGACGGAGGAGTATGAAATTTCGCACACTTATAGTTTATATAGAGAAGGTTATCCAAATAATATTTTTGTTTTTAATTAAGTATGCATAAAAATACATTAAATTAACAAAAACAACATTACACATATTACCATGTATTTGACTTGACACACACGTATTGTTTGTCTTTAATGCGGCCGACATCTGTCAATCCAAACTCACATTCAATCTTTTTTAATTTTTCGATGCTTAGGATACAACCCGTCCAGCAAATAAAATTACGGTCGAATTTCGACCACTGGGCGACCACTAGTATTAATAAAATTATAAGTACATTAAATCACCATTTTAAAAAAACGTACACATACAGTCACCTTTTGATTACTCTCTCTACCTAGGGTAAGTATAGAAAGTATTGCACTTTAAGAGTAAAACAATAAAATTTTACGAAAGAATAAAATTTCAAATGGTCTTAACTAACTTGAAATTGAAGGTGCGCATTCGCAATGCCCAGTAGCTTAATGCAAAGCCTATTTCCACAGGAATATACGTATTGCCATTCGTTAGTCGTCGCTAATACCGAGATTAAGGCGCATTACCCTCGCCGATAATAAATATCCTTGAACATTGAGTTTGGAAAAAAAGAGCTTACAGCATCCTCTTTATTGTCGACGGCCAAAGCTGCTCATAATAAATATTAGCGCTGTAAATCAACGTGCAGACACTTTGCAGGCTGCCGCTCTGTATGCTGGCGGTACACACTAGAGGAACACGAACGTCACGCTTTATAGCTTGTTGGGATGTCGGGTCACATTTGAAAATGTTAAAAAGCGGCATTTTCGCAAAGTACAAAGCGTAGAGCTCGATAACGCAGTGGTTAATGCGCCTGGTCTGCGAGTGCTGAGGTTAAGCAACTTTCGCAAAGGCCGGTCTTCGGATGGGTGACCAAAATTTTATCATCACGAGCTCCTCCGTGCTTCGGAAGGCACGTAAAGCCGTTGGTCCCGGCTGCATTAGCAGTCGTTAATAACCACCAATCCGCACTGGGCCCGCGTGGTGGTTTATGGCCCGTTCTCCTTATGCATCCATAGGGAAGGCTCGTGCCCCAGCAGTGGGGACATACAATAAGCTGATGATGATGATGATGATGATGATGATGATGATGATGAAAAATAAATAATCTATGACTGATCTACTGCTGGGCAAACACCTCCATCGTTGAAATTAAGTCATCATCACAATCACCACCATCATAATGGTTTAATCACCACGCTTGTCAAATGCGTGTTGGTGATCACAAACCCGGGCTATGCATTGAAAAATCCGAAGACACTTTGCTCGACCGGGACATTGAACACTCGGGTACCAGGCCGAGCGCTTTGCCATTCGCCAACCGTGGCGTTATTTTCACATACTGCTGTTACCCCCCTCTCATCTGCGGCATCACTGATCAGTGCCCTTCTTTTGTAGAAAATGGTTATTATTGCACTGGAAAGAAAAAAATCTTACATGAATAACAGACAGATGATAAACGCCCACCCGACCCAGCCAGGAATCGAACCTGGGTCTTCTGCAATCCGGGCGGCTGCACTGACCGCTATGCTGCCGGGAAAGCTGACGTAAGCAATGAATTTTTCCACTGCTTTTTGATTTTTTGAAATGCTTTAAAGCAGCCATACTCTAAATGTGTTCCGCGGAATCCTAGAGTTCCGCGATTCCCCTGTAAAGGGTTCCGCAAGAATTTAGAAAAAAAGCTGAATAAGTGTATTAATTAATTATGAAATGAAAATTAAAATGAAAATGTTTATTTACCAAAAATAATAGTAAGCCGTGTTACAGGAGTGTACAATGACTCCCACACTAGGCTAGGCCTGGCTCGTGGGGGTCAATTCTCTAGGGTTACCAAGGGTAACAATGTGGCTATTCATTACAAACAATTATGATTAACAGCATGATTCTGACAATAACAAATCATAGATTTATTAATTATTGGACGGTGCAATGCGCAGATGTGGAGTGCATGTATGTAGGAATGAGTTAAGTACGTATGTGGCTCAAGGTAGCTCAAGGTAGCCCTGCGATTTAATCTTGGGATCGGACAGCAGTGATAAGTACCAATGCCGTCCACTACCTGATGGAAGGCCAAATTAGGCCGTAACTTTTAAAATTTCTTCGGATTGAGCGTAATCCCAAGTCAATAGCAGGGATAGAATTCTTGATTTGACTAGTTGAAGTTGACAATGCTTTATATCACACACTTTGACCAGATTATTATAAATGTGAGGGAAAAGAAATGCTCTAAAACGTTGTGCAAAGGTGGTCTTTACTCTAATAGTAGGGACCTTGAAAGTTCTCCTATTTAGTAGCTCACTATACTTCGGTAACCTTAAAACTTCTTTGTGCATAACAATTGAAGCTCTCAACAAAAACAATCTACGGACACTCAAGACTTGGGCTTCTCGATTATTAATAAAAAGTAAAATTAACAGACAGAGAGTTTACACAAACTTTCATACGTCGGTAGTCGAACGGATGATCATGAACATCCGTGGTTGAATGCGACTAATCGTGGTTCAATCTCCGATTGAAGTTTCCAGTAGTCTAAAGCGCATTTAACACCGAACCCTCAACCATAGATGGACTGGCTATACCAAGATGAGAAAACTTCCAAAACAGTCTATAATTAAGAAAAAATACAATAACAAACACATATTGCGAATTCGTCCGACATTAAGGCCACGATCCAATTATAACGGGAATGTTGCCCTCATTATTGGATACAAAAACTTAATAACATGTCAATCTACAAGTACTAGATTCGTATTAATCATAACAACATCAGACTCGCTATTCAATAAGCAGTAAAATATATGATATTATTTAGAAATACAACACAGAAAGCTTTTACTCAAAATAAATGAATTTGCTAAAGCATACCGTCGTAAACTTATTGACCAGGAAAACATAAAACGCAAGAGAGAAGTAAGAGAACCGGCACCCAGTTCCGAATAGGGGAAATATTGTTCCCCACAAATATTTCCGCCGCCTCGTACACGTGAAACGCGTAAAATAACCAATGTAATAGTGTTCCTACGTTCTCTTAAATTAAAACAAAAATTCCAATTGTTTGTTTTGTTTTTAAAACAATTCGAACTTTCGCAACTTTGTCAGACAACTTGACTTTAGCTTCTGCAATGTTTAAACTAACATCACATTAAATAAAAGCTAGGTTTGCGGTCGAATTTTGATATTGAACTTTTCTGAAATGTAGTTACACATGTCTCACCTTTAGCCAAAGTCAAAGTCAAACATTTTTATTCAAATAAACTTACGAAAAGTGCTTTTGGATCGTCCATAAATTTTTACCTACTACCTATTCAGGACATCTATTTTTTTTAGCTGTGGAGAAGAATGGGCGCAAGAAACTCTTTAAACGTCTAAGTCTGTAAGCTTATTGCAAGAGTAGTAGGACAACTATTAACTAATCTGTGGTAGGACGCCAAGCACCCCAAGCACAGATCAGATAATTGTTACTTCGTCCCAAGTTCGAGCGTACCTGTTACCCTATTGTGTTGTTACCGCTTTTTTGTTTGGCATCCAATCTTATAATTGAACACCCAGTACAAATAGCGATCGACGTCAACGTTTCAAGTCGATGCATCTATTTTCATCTTTAATATCTACAATCTAAACCAAAAAACAGAAACCTAAAGAGTATTTATCATATCACTACACTAGCGAAAGAGATCAAACCAAACAAACGTAGTCTGTAAAAGACACCTAACAAAAGGGGATATGGTCCCCAGGCAGCGTGCCTGTGTGCAGCGCAGCCTTGCAGCATCCGACGTACGGCGCCCATTACTCAAGGTAATCTTCGGCAGACAAACGTGCCTTCCAAACACTGCTGGGGCGGCGATTTTTCTCCCACAATGACATGTGGCCCGTATTAATATTCTTGCTTTAGAATTGAATTGTTTCTGCTTGAGTAGGTGGAAAGCACAGATGATGGTAAAGTATTTTCGTTCTTTTTTTATTGTGTTGTTCTTTTATGGATAAAGGAACTCTGCTTCGGAAGGCACAGTGAGCCAGCTTTGTCATCACAACAGAGTTCCAGAGCTTAATGATGATACAAAGTAGGTACATAATAAATATTACTTAATTATAGTTTTTTCTAAACAAATAAACCTCGTAGCCTAGATGTTATCCATAGAGAAATAGAGGTAGAAATGGAAACGTTACCAAATGTAAATTAGATTCTTCTGGTTCTTTTTAAACAAATAAACCTCGTTGCCTAAACATTATCCATAAAAAGATGATCCAGAGGTAGAATTGCGAACGATACCGGATCTAAATTAGGCAATATTCTAATCAAACTTTTGGATGTGAACGAGTAGACCATAGCCCAGCATAGACTGCTAGAAGTTATAGCATGCATATCAGACACCAAGAACAAAAAACGTATTAACGACTACATTATTGACGGTAAAACATCGGATACAGCCACAATGAACATCAGGGTGCCGCGAAATGAAAATGTAGCCGACAAAAAATGACATTAAACACTTCGCGCAGGTACAATAAAGATTTTAACTTGTCCTTTGTTCGCGAGCCCGGCGCCCGGCGCGCGTGCGAACACACATCATTCTGAAAAAACTGTCACCCGGCCGCTCGCTCGCGAGGTTCCGTACACACACGTCTGCTGATTTTTTTACTTTTCATTGCGCCTTTGTAAAATGAGAGATATGTAACAATTTCCTAAAGCAACATATTTCCGAAATGTGGGAACTATTGTAGTTTAAGATGCCCTCCGGTAAGGCAGAACGACTATATACGAAGAGTGGCTGGTAGCGGGTGGATAAGAAGAGCAGAAGAGCGGGTATCTCAGTGGTAGGGATTTGTAGAGGCCTTTGTCCCGCAGTGGTCTGACTGGCACGATCTGATTATGATAATAAAGTGAAAAAGTCACTTCGCGGAAGCATAAAATTGCGTCTTCATGAAAAAGTAATTGAGTTAAAACAATTCAAAATGTCATGCAACTTTCGTTAACAACAGTGACAATTACATGTTTATGCTTCTTGCTGCTTCTGCTCCCTTCTGTCGCGCCACATATTTTTTGTGAATACTACATGTCTGTTTAAACACACCAATTGCCCGTGATTTATGAAAATGTACTTCGTTACGGCGCGGCGGCGTGGAAGAATAGTCCACCGATTAATCAGGGGTAAACGCACGAGATTCATGTTAATTCGAGATTTGGAGAGGACTTCATTACGTGGAATGGAATGACACAATCGTTTTTTGTTATGCATACACCTAGCCCGATTGTGTCATCAACATGAAAAGGATTGCAAAATAATTCTCTACACCAGCTTATAGTTGGTTTAGTAGGTTTACCACTATTTATGTTGGCAACTGATTACCAATTTACACACTTTTACGTTTTGATTTATAACACTGTTCATATTGCATAATCTGTAGAAATATAATCAACGTAGGTACCTATAATCTTGTGCTTTTTGATTTCTTAACTTGATTTTTTTTTATGTTAAAAGGAGGCAAACGAGCAAGCGGGTCACCTGATGGAAAGTAATCACCGCCGCCCATGGACATCCGTAAAACCAAAGTAATCGCAGATGCGTTGCCGGCCTTAAGGAAGGAGTAGGAATTTTGATGGGGGGAGGGATGAGAGATTGGCCTTCGGTACTTTCACTCACCGGACGAAACACAACAACAAGGAGTGCCATTGTTTCACGCCGATATTCTGTGAGAGGGTGGTATTACGCCGGGCGAGCCGGTCCATTTCGTGCTGCAAATTTGGGTTTTCTCCGATTTGTCATGTGATCACTTTGTCAGTAGGCTTGAGGCACTCATCCTTTTATTTTCTTAATTTTCCGCAAATGAAAGCTGCCAAGATTATGTTGATGATGTCTTCGAGGGTAAAAAATCTTAAAAACCTTTTGAATAATCTGATCTTAAACAATCTATTATTTTCTTAGTCATGAAGTCACATTCGTAAAGTAAGTATTGAATAGAAATATTTTCTTATCATCATGCCCATCAAGCTGGTTATTGACAAATATTGCTATTGTCAGCTGTGAAGCATATAAAGGCGTTGGAGTGTTACATATCAGGGAGCTCTTTACGTCCTTATAGTGTAGTTAGGTAGTCTACATCCCGAAAAAACCAAAGCAATAACAATAAAACGTCATCATGTTTTTCAGTTAGCCATATTATTTTCATCCGATCTCGAGCTAATAACACCCGGTCAACCCGAACCGAGGTCCGAGCCTTTAAAGGCGCCCTCGGGTTGTTCCGCTCCCTGATTCGATCCGAACCCTTTGGAAATCTAGTAGAGCACGGGGACACGCACTAGTGCGTGATGCCGTTCCCTCTAGAGAACCTCTGACGATGATTCGTTTCTCACGGCTTCCTCAAGGGTTCCTCCTTTAAGTTTCTCGCCGCCCCCGAAAAAGCCCGGTGAAGCTGCTCTCAAAAATAATCGAGCTATAATACATCACACACATAACACAATCGAACTATAACTGATACACAATAATATTGCAGTTCCCAAAACTGAGAAACACAAAAACATATCACACACAAACCTTCCTAAACAGATAATGATGGGCATGTCAAATTCATTAACGAGTGAGTAACAAGTCATTGGAGCGATATTTCGACAGCTGAGCCGGATTTTCCTCACAAAAAACCGACTTTCATTAATGTCTGCCACGTGCCTGCCCGCACACCCCTGCCACAGTGCAAAATAAGATATAACAGCCAGTGTCATAACTAAGTCGCAGTTGTTACAAAACTTGCGGACACTTTACATAATAATTATAGAAAACAACTGGCTTATTATATTATAATACAGAGCTTGTTTTTTCGAGTTTAAATTATCGTTATAGTAAACAATAAGATAAAAATTGTGGCCAAGGTCTTTTTTCTCTTCCTCTGATAATTATTTGAATTGCACAAGTAAATTAATAGGTATAATAGCGGTTATGTTGTTCAATCACGACGATACATGTTGAGAACATACAAAGCAGCATATTATATCCCTTATTAAAATTAGATAAAATCACTTTAGTCAACGCATTGCTTGTACGTACCTGTGTGAGTGCGTCAGTTCGAGAGTGTTGGCAGAAGTTGTCTTACTGCTTTAGCTTAATGTACATTATGCCGACTCGTCTGATATTATTATAGTGATGAGGTGTAATCCAATTATATTTGGTATTATTGAAAAGCTGCACACACTGGTGTTCGTATTAAACCGTTAGTTTAACGTTAAACCAATTTCACAATCACGTTAAAATATCAGGACAAAATATTTTCTGAACCACCACATTTAAAAAAAAACTGCTATTAATCATTTTCAGAAAGACACTCCAATTAAAAGTGTAGGAATTTATAGATTGTATTTTCAGAAAATACCAAAAGAGTGGAAGAGAAAATCTCTATTCATAACTGTATTGCATGCATTGTAAATAGATCAAAGAAATACATCCAGTACACACTGTGTGTGTGTGTACTAACAAATGTGTGTACACAAACACTAGCACAATAGGACTTCGCCAAATATTAGCGTTGCAGGTGATGTTCATGTTGCATTGCGATGATAGATATATAGCAACCTATCTACACGTTTTAAGCATCATCAGCTCATTTTATGTCTCCACTGCTGGAGCACGAGCCTTCCCCATGGTTGAATAGGTAGAATGGGCCATAAACCACCACTCGGGCCCCGTGTGTATTGGTGGTTGTTAACGACTGCTAATGCAACCGGGACCAACGGCTTAACGTGCCTTCCGAAGCACGGAGGAGCTCGAGATCATAAGTCATAAGATGAGATGATCACCCATTCGATGGCCGGCCTTTGCGAATGTTGCTTAACCTTAGCAATCGCGGACAAGCATGTTAACCACGCGCCATCGAGCTCCTCGTTTTGACCAACCAGAGCAATAAATAAAACTCCATTATATGATTCCTAATTAAGTCGAATAAAGTTGGTACCGATACCAGATCAAAGCGAGTGCTGTTCAGTGGAGGCCGTGATTGATCAAAGGCTGTCGCGCGCTGACCACGGTCGGCAAAAACACGGCTTTTATCTCGCGCCGATGTTTTTGCGGACAGTACTTAGAGATTTCGGTGTGGTGCGGCGAGGAGATGCGATAACGACTAAGAAATATATCTCTTTTGTTTACCACAAAGTGGTTTTTAGTGTTACACAGTATTACACTCAGTGATCTCGGGTTCCAGTCTCAATGTTACACATTATAATCAGTGTAGTTGGTGTTGGTTGAAGAGAAACCCAAAGATGCGGCAGCGGCATGCATTTGGAGAGACCTACGTCTAGCAGTGAACTGAATCGGGCTGATTATGAAGTTGATGATGATGAGTTGGTGCTAAAATTTGTTATATATCCAGCTAACTAGCCAACACCATATTGTGAGTGCCACCGTTATCCTCGTTATTAGAGGGTTCTATTCAAGCTGAGGGGGGGTCGGTAGCCGAACTCGCTACCCTACCTGCTCGGGTTGAATGATTCTATCTCCTTAACTTCGGTATCTCATGTGAATGCATACCTATAAACAAGCGTATTAGCTTTTCTGGAGCTTAGCTAATCAATCCATTTATTGTACAAATAAATTACATTACACAGGACATATGTCCTTTGTATATAGAGATATGCTCACATTTGTATATACAAAGGTAAGCTTATTTCTAGAAGAGATCTCTTCCAGCAAACCCTAGCCGTGGTGTAATAACTAATAAGCAAGTATGCGGGACTAATAGAATACTATGCTGACATAAACATATTTAACTGGACTGGACAAAGTGCATTAATAATAGTGTTTACAAAAATAAATGAACACTAAAGAAAATGTGCCGTGCCGCGTCACTGGCCCGCTGAGTTATTAGCAGCCGATTGATAGCCGGCGGGCTATGTATCGCAGTCCACCCTTTTTGCTCTTTCAAATGTGTTCTGTAAATCAAAAATCGCAAATGCTTGCAACTGCGAGCGGTGCAATACTGGGCACTGAAAATGCTACACCCAAATAAAAACTATCACAATCACAAATAAAAACTAGATATTGAATGTTGAATAACATTCAATATCTAGTTTTTATTTGGGATCCCTTCTTTACGCATATTGTTTTTTTCCTTAATATACTTAGGTATACCTATTTTGGTCTAACTCTTTTGGCATAATAATACTTTGCCATATTTGCTTTTGGCATACAGTTTATGTTAATATAAATGTCTTATAGGCTTATTTGTTTTGGCATAATTTTAATTTGTATAATGTGTCTAGGCATAATGACTATTAGCATAATAGTATTTAGGCATAAAAATCAATGTGTGTGTCTAATAACCTTTTTATTTCACTACTATCCATATATATATCCATAAATAGCTCGCAAATGGCAGTTGTTTGTCTGTAACCCTTTATAATAATAAAATATCCTTATAAATTATAGCCTATATGTTATTCTGGAGTAAGAACTATATTATTATAAAGTTTTATTAAAATTCATTCAATAGTTTTTGCGTGAAAGAGTAACAAACATCCATCTTCACAAACTTTCGCATTTATAATATTAGTAGGGATAGTTACTCGTACAATTTAAACTGCAGTATCCCACCCTCAAGCGGGTACGCCAAGCGTGGGCTCCGGTAATTAGTCGTTTAATCTGCAACATAAACACAGTGCACAATTAAGTTGGGTTAACTCTATACGGCCGCCGCTGCTCCAGTGGTACCAAATACAATAATTATGCCGTCAGTTTTGCTTTATATCAAATTCATTAGAAAGATCCTCTCTTAAATTTATATAATCTTGTCTGTTCATTAATAAATGCGTTTGTATCGTTAAGAGCGTATTTCTTCGCGGTCGGATGCCACCTTGCCACCAGCTTGACACCTTGACACCAACCAAACTTGTAAAACATATTTCCAATAGATGACGCTACATCTTTCACAGACAATTTATTAGTAATATTTTTAATCGTTCCAAAAACACCCATTAAGGACTCAAAAATAAGCTTCTTTTATGGTTATATAAATTTTACGCAAATTTTGTTACGAAAAAAATACAATTTGAAAAACAAGTGTTAAAAAATTTCCACGAGCGATTTTGTTTTTCAAGCTTTTCTTATTTTAGCTTCATCATCATCTCAGCCAAAAGACGTCCACTGCTGGACAAACGCCTCCCCCAAGGATCTTTCTTGGTATGGTATTATATTATAGTCTTTAGTGCGACTGTATTAAACTAATTTTCAAGAGATATTTCCAGATACACAGACAGATGTCTACGTTTGCTCTTGGCCGTAATCGTATAAATAGTCATAATACACATTTTTGTATACAAATTGTGATCTTTTTACTGTGACGTAACGGATCGCCTTTTGTTTAATTACTGGCGATTTGACTTAACGAGCAACGTGTTTTGTTACCCAACGCTGTTATATGACACAGAGCAGTGTCAAGCTCTCAAAGACAAAGTTGCTAATTAAATGTTTAATCGCATCTTGAATTACTCTTATTGCCCACTACACTGACTGCAGATCTTCGAAAGGGGAATGTTGGTATCTTACTGCGAGCTGTTATCAGTGTTCAATTAAACTTCAAAGTCTGACGGTGTTTTGATCACATGACTTGAGGAACCACATAAGTTTCTCGCCGCCGCGCAGTAAAGGCCGTTTGACGCGAACATAGCAAAATCGAATCAACAGAATAATAATAAAAGCGGAATGAATATATGACGGAGTTGATACTTTACAGTTTACACTTTCAAACAGTATCTCGCTTGACACTGCTGCGACTCAATCCGAGCCCCTCGGTGTCGCCGCTGAGCTGCGTGCGGCCTGCGGTCAGCTCTGAGATGCGGTCACGGTCAGCCCTGTCACACACACCATCCTATTAGTAAGCTGATACATTCACATGACATTAAAAACTTTTTTTTAATATATTAAAAGGAGGCAAACGAGCAGGGGGGTCACCAGATAGAAAGTAATCACCGCCGCCCATGGACACCATTTCGTGCTTCGACGCAGCGTGGCTCTACCACTCAGAAACGTTACACTAATGCAACACTTATTAATATAATTGGAAATGCAGAATTAATAAGTGATACAATTATTGTCGTTTTTTTTTAATCCGCTAACTAATTATAATATCTAATACTTTACAAGATTTAAGGTAGAATCATAGTACAATAATATATATAGTTGTTGCTAAAATGAGATTTATTTACAACACTAGCACATTTAATGTTATCAGAAGTGTCCAGCGCCGGAGTTGCTTATATGCAACCGCTTGTGACGTCACAAGCGGACGCAATATAATAATAGTGATGGTAGATGTGTCATAATTGTTGAGAATTACAAATGTATTAGTGGGTACCTGTTTACTTTACTGTGTATTATGGCTGTAAGTAAATTGCAAAATGTCGAGTGCAGAAGAGCTAATTCGGATTTTGGAAGGTCACAAGAAAAAATAGAAGAATTTGTTACCGATGATGAGTTGGAAGTGGAGGAGGTGTGTACACAAATTTAACTATTCTTATAATGAAAATATAAAGTATAAAAGTACAAGTAAAATGTTACTGCTTACTAGCGTGTTTTTCCTACCTACTTTTACATTTTCACATTCAGAATCTTTGTTTTAGGAAAGAAGTGATAGAGAATTCCATTGGACTGCAGAGAGAACATCGCCAATCATACAACCGTTTGATGATTTTGCCGTTGGTTTTACTTCAGAATTAAACCTTTCGGCCGATTCTAACGAACTACAGTTCTTCGAATACTTTGTGGACGAAGATTTGGTCACCGAGATAGTCAGGTGTACCAATAGATATTACCAATTTTACATTCGTCATGTTGATATACGAGAACACTCGGGAACTCGAGATTGGTGTGACGTTGATGCAAAACAAATTTATCTATTTTTTGCGGTAACAATGTTATTCACAAGAAATAAAAGAATATCTATTGAAGAGCATTGGTCTACGGGTCCACTATTGAATTCCCCAATCTTTCAAAAAACCATGAGCAGGAATAAATATTGTTTGATTATGGCTATGATGCATTTCGTTGATAGTTTTTCAACCGCCGAGAGATTGCCAGGATTACACAAAGTTAAATTTGTAATAAATCATGCACGGAATAAATTTAAACAAGGTTTAGTACCACATCAGAAATTATGCATAGATGAGAGTATTGTCCCTTTTAAAGGCCGTCTTATAATCAAATAATACTTGCCTAAAAAGAGGAATCAGTTTGGAATAAAACTTTTTGTATTGTGCGATAACGAAACTGGTTATATAGTGGACTTTATAGTCTATTGTGGCTCTGAAACAGAAATCGAACGGAGTCCAGATTTGGGAGTGAGCGGAGCGGTAGTCGTTACTCTCATGAAGAAATATTTCAACAGTAATAGACATCTTTATGTCGATAATTGGTACTCCAGCCCAAATTTATTCCAATATTTGAAAGAAAAAGGCATATACGCATGTGGCACTGTAAAGAATAATAGAAAAGGCATGTCTAAGTTTAAAAAACTCTCTAAGGGAGAGGAGGATGTTTACTATTTTCTTCCTTTAATGACATTAAAAAACAAGATAAAAAGGCTGTAACCATGATCAGCACAATACATGATGCTAAACTTTTGCCATCAAACAAGGAAGACAGAACTACAGGTATGCCAAAATTAAAACCGGAATGTGTCATTGATTATACAAATAATATGGGAGTGGTTGACACCGAAGACATGATGATGAGTAGTTTATCGTGTATAAGGAAAACGAAACGGTGGTATTTAAATCTAGCACTACGCATTATCGATATGTCAATGTCAAACGCATTTTACACTTATAAAATTATAAATAATTGTCCCAGAAAGCCGTATAAAGACTTTCAGCTGGAAGTAGTACGACAAATCATTGCTAAAAATAAACTAGCAGATTGCAACCTGTGCCTTCGACATTGCGTAGTGTACAGAATGATCCCTGCCGTGCCAGGAAAGGCTAGGCCAGGGAAGGCTCGTGCTCCAGCAGTGGGGACATAAATGAGCTGATGATGATGATGATGAATGAAAGCAAATACAAACCTGACGGATGATTTTCCATTTTTAACACTAAGAAAGCAACGACTACCCTCTGCTTACTACTTCAGTTCTGCAACTCGTCGTGGGTTCGATTCCCACTCAAGCTACCTGAGACTCGTTGATTTTTTCTAGTAACATTTTATCGTATAATTTAGTAATTTCTACGAAAATTTTCTACTGCGTTTTCCAGATTCCATTGTTAAAAGTAACACATTTTTTTAAACCAGTACAACAAAACCTTACAGGCATTAAATCAGACGTAAACATTATAATAACACCACGCTGCGATTGAAAAAAAATATTATTGTGTTTGATAACGCCATGTTTTCTTAAGGTTTGATGTGGTTCATACAGCCGCTGACAAATTAGTTGAAAAACCTGTCAAAGTTCTTAATTTATAAATAAAACGTGCTATTAAGCACGTTTATTATACTTATTTACTATCGTAATAAATATTACTACAAATAGAATTTAAGTTAATAACGAATTCAAATAATTAACTATATTTAAAAAACGATCTCTGTAAAATATCCATCTATCGGCAGGTAGCAGAACTTAGTTATCGGTTACATAGTTATTGAACCACCCGAAGCGCACTCAGAAACGCAGTGACGTTTAACCAACGTTTAAACTCTACATAACTTTATCTGATCAATAGCTAGCGAGAACATAACGGGCAACCTCAGAAACCGACCATAGCAATTGAAAATGTTAAAAAAAAAAAATTCTAAACTCACCCAGGCTTGCAAGAAAGACTTTATCAAACCTCATTAGCATAATCTTCTATAATAGCAGTCCGGAGTGCCCGTGCACTTTGGAATTATGATTTTATGCAAATTGATTTTCCGTGCCGTAAAAAAATTAAAAATGTACTTTACATATTTTAAGTACCCTTTTGAAGAATTATAATCTTTAAAGGCAATGTATGTTAGCTTTTAGCTTTCTAATTTTCAATTAATATACGATGCTGTTTCTCTTGCTCAGCGATAATGATTAAGTACATATAAAGTCCACAGATATATGAATTCATGCTCTGTGGTCAAGTCTGTGTTGAGGTGTTGCATAACCGAAAATTTTGTGGTTTCGATTTACCGTTACGGTAATGGTAAGGGTATGGTACGGTAATGACGGATGATTTATTTGACGTGACATCATTTAAAGAATTCAGAAAAAAAATTGATAGTTTACTTTTGACCCATAATGATAGTTTGACTATATTTTTAATTGAAATTGAAAATTGTTACAGTACAAAATACAAGTGTAGTAAAATTCATCAGAAATTTCTTGACAAATACCGTATTGATATTTATTTTAACGTCCACGTACGAATATACTAGATTCTCCGAGACTTTCGGATTAGAATTGAGGGCGGAACAATCTGAGGACGCCTCCAAAGGTTAAAACCTAGCCTCGAGTCGACCGGGTCATAGCGATTGGAACTCCCATGTACGCACAGTTTGTCGCCCGATCTGCCCCATTCGTTCGACATGGCCGAGCCAACGTCTACAAGCGTTTATGATGATAAATGATGACAAAGTGTACTTCGTCATTATAACACATTAAGAGGATTACCGCCGCAGATCCGCGCTACACCGGTCGGAATAGTTCCGCCATCCGCCCTACAAACCTTCCTAAGCCTCCAAACTTGGGCACGTTTAATCTGTGTTTGTTATAAACTACCCGTATTAGTAATTTTCTGTGTTGTGTGTTTATTCTGTGGGTAGCGATCCAATTGGTGTCAGAGTAGACGAAACTTTTGGCAATTAGGAAAATGTTGCTTAAGCCTTACACGCCGCCTGGGCTACAGATCACGTTTAAAACTGTTTCTATGGTGAGATGAAGCTAGAGTAAAGTATGTCCCACTGCTGAACAAAGGCATTCGTCATTGAAATCAAGTCAGTAATGACTTAATCACTACGCTTGACAAATGCGGGTTACTGATCAAAGCCGGGATATGCAACAAAATATCTGAACACACAATTTGCCCGACGTGGGAGTTAAACCCGCAACCTTCGTGCATCCGGCCGAGCGTTTTACCACTCGGCTACCGAAGCTAGAATTCATATTATTAATGCTCACGCTTTAATTCAATTCGTTTCAATTTCAGAGAGAAAAAATGGCAGAGTAAAGCTGTTACTTTTATCAATTTAAGTAAAGCTTAAAACTTTGTTAAAAGTTTAGGATAGTTCTGTCACCTCACCCCTCAGTGCGCTCTAACTATAAGTACAGTCAGCATCTGATTGATCGAGTTTCACCCGAGTTCTTCTCGTAATAACACGTGTTGTGAGACTACATTTTACCACTAATAATAAAAGTTGCTTGAAATTGGCTAAACGCTAAACGCGAAACCATTAAGATAATTAATCTAATTGATCAATATAATTCAAAGATGGTCAGAATATTTTGTTAAACTTTACTGCTATTCTAATAAGCATCAATTTTTGAGTAACACTTTCAATACTTCTTGATTCGTACAATTGAGTTCATGATATTTAAACTCATTTTACTTAAATGTGAAAATATTTTAGTCCATTAAAATATGCTTCGATCAATGTTCTACTGACTGTACATCGCTTGAGATGCTCTTCGACGCCAGCAAAGAACTTACTTAACGAATTACTTAACAAATACTTGTACTTTCTCAACCACCGATTCAATTAGCGAGAAAGGGTTTAGAATATTCGTTAATATAATCGCCTGAACCTTTTAACAAGGACTTAGCTATAAAATGAGTAGAAGGGTTTTACACAAACTCCTTAGCATAAGTATCTTTTTAAGTCTTACATATACTAAAGAGTTAAACCCCATGACACAATCCACTAAAAGTTAGAATACAAAAGTTTGAAATTGTAGGTACACCTTATTTCTTATTCTATGACGAAAGAGTTAAGTATCAGCATCAGCTTAAAATGTTTCAAACTACACATAATTATGCTCTTCTCATGAAGTTTATTTATTATTCATTCCTAATAACATGAGACATGGTAGGAGTGAAGCACATAATCATTAAATTTTTATTTTGCTACACTTAAGCTGAATTAAATATTTATATAAAATACAGTGAAAAAATATTTTTTTCACTATATTATATATAAATATTATTTCTATAAATATTTAATTCAGCTAAGTGTAGCAATATTTTTATAAATATTTAATTAGCACTTAAAATAAAAAAGTAAAAATTTACTATAGCGTTGTGTTATCAAATTTGTGGTATTCATCTGCAAAGATGAATCTGTATGTCCATCGGTTGCAATGATCGTTGGATAGATGGCACTAATGTCGCGCTAAAGCATTTCAAAAAAAATCTAAAAACATTGGAAAAATTCAGTGCTTACTTCAGCCTTCCCGGTAGCATAGCGATCAGTGCAGCCGCCCGGATTGCGGAAGACCCAGGTTCGATTCCTGGCTGGGTCGGGTAGGCGTTTAAATTTTGCACTGTATTTTATATAAACATGATCATTAGTCACAAAGAATCCAGGATATATCAGGACCCTAACTTACACATCCACTAACTCTGTAAATTGCTGCCAATAACAAAATCACTATGAATTATATTATATTTGTTTCAAAAGTTCCAAAAGTAACTTAGCTGGATAGGTGGGAGCAGCCAACCCAATACTCAACCCTCTCCAAATGAAAGTTAATCCTGTATTATAATTTACTTACAACGCAAGGGTCGGCTTCATTAGCGGCGTCTTTCAAGTAACGAGATCGCAGCCAACTCCAACTAATATAATAAAAACGTACTTAACTTTCCCTAATGCCGATGCCGTCTAGACTCGAAACCACGACATTCTTCAAAGTAATATTTAAACGAGTCCATCTCATTGAACCGTTAATTACGTGAGTGAGTATTCGTGAATGTGCTTAAAAACAAATCATTCAATCAATCATTATTTCTACGAATATTCATGAAGGCATTAGCTTGCAAAAAATGTCTGAGCTGAAGCTTAAAAGTTGTAAAAATGCAATTCATTTCATTTAAGTGAGAGTAATTTCACTGTTTTTTTTACGTTTTTAAATTGCGTTGCTCTGAATTAATAACCGACTCATAATGATTATAGAATCTTGTTTACTTTGTATTATAAATGCTCATACATTGAACTTATTTTACGTTACAAGACGCCAAACGAGCTGGCATGCCACCTGATGGGAAGTGGTCATTGCCGCCCATGGACATCTGTAGCTTTCGGGGAGGATCCGCCTATGTGATTTTTTACCGACTTTGAGATCTCTATTTATACGCTTAGCTTGTAAAAGCAAGTCTTATCCATATTCTTTAGTTAGAAATTAACCAAGATGGTTAAAAGTTAAAAATAGCATTATATTTTAAATTAATTTAGTTATACGAGTATACAGCCTATGAACGTAATCTACAATGACTCCGTAATAACAAAAAAAAATAACAAATAATTTGTATATTATTGAAGTAGCGCCTAGTATTAACAAAGAGAAAAGAGTTAAAATTTCGCATCACAAAAAAACTCGTTTTCGTAAACGTGATGGAAGGGCCATTCGTCAGCAATAGGTTTTCAAGATGGCCGCGCCCTTCTACACCTTACGCCAGCTGCGCTCGCTACGCGTGCGTCCAAACAATTCGAAACTTCTCCCTCCGGGGTGCTCCGGAGTCCAGACAGTTTGCTAACCCATTATTACAGGGACTCCCGAATGCAGAATGGGAAAAACTCGCCATTCACAAATTCGCGTTGGATGCTGGAGCAGCCATTGTGGAGAACTTGTTGACAGATTCGAAGCATCAAGAATAGTTTTCAATGGATTCACCTAATTGTACAGCATTTATTGTAACATTCCAAAAATTTTACTTTTGTGTCATCGTTGAATTGCAGTAAATTATTTTATTCAAGTGAATAAATTCCTTTTTTACCGACTTCAAAAAGTAGGAGGTTCTCAATTTGTGTGTATCAAAAAATCTTGTTTTTTTTTAAATAATTCTATTTTCAATCTATCCTTCTTTATTTGATTGTGAAACTTGTCACCACCGCTGTCGTTGTTAAAATCTATATAGTACTCGTAGTATTTTTACTTGAACTTTTGAACTCTTTTTAGCAAACATGGAGTAAATTTTCTCGTTCTCTAGAGGCTGGAGTGTTGCTGGTGTTACTCCAGAACGCTGATAGTGACCATTCACACGTTGGGTTCACAACATAAACTTTAATCGTACGTAGCAGAAGGAGACAGCACCAGAGATGCCATTCCGTAAGTTCCATTTTCGTTCCTAATGACGAACGACAATCGTTGGAAACCCTTGGGTCCGCCATAAAAAGGTTAATCTGAACTTTCTTACTACCATAAAGTTTCTTCGGTTGTCAGAAGGTTTAGTGCGATATAAGACGTCACTTCCCCTAATTATGCACCGAATTTGTTACTTAATACCTACTTACATATCCGCTTACTTGCTCGGCGCGCGCCAGGCCCCCCTCCGCTTAAGTGCCCCAGGCGCGATCGTAAATCACTCACGCTTTGTCCTTACTGTTTTTATGCCTGCCGGCCCTGCGCCGCCGCGCGGCTCGGATGTCATAACATCGTTCATTGCGACTCAAATTGTTATTGTGAGACTGTCAAGTGTTATGTTTTTTACGTTTACTATGAATTAAGCTAAAGAATGCAGTCTTTTGTTTTTCAAAACGCGACTGCGGTGTATAATTACGATGTGCTAAATATTGAGATAGCGCGTTTTAGAGCGCTATTTGTATTTAAAAAATAATATCTTTTAAATTAAAGCGATGACCTAGGGTTTTTAATTTTAAATTACGTTAATTAGATAATAGACGATAAGATAATAAATTAAAACATACACATGTCTGTAAAAAAATAATTATTTACAGTACTTTAATTTTTTACAATAATATGGCTGCGCCAGGCGTAATTTGTGTTGAACTTAGAGAGTCTAACATTCACAAATTCTACTTCTAGGTCTAAAATTAAAGTGATGCAATACAACTAATAGTCTAATATTCTTACAAAATAAACAAAAACCTTGGCAATAGCAGCCACCAATAATGAGAAATATGAAAATTAGTGCAACAGTTCCTATTTACACAGTGAAATCACTTTAGATTTTCTGATTTTTTTTTCTACATGATATACAATACAAAAATAAAAATTACTACACATTACATTAAATTATCTTTATAATTACATATTAGTTGTTTACTTACCTGGTAAAATATCACAAAATCCAGCGAAAATGCTACCAAATCCACTTATAATCACGAAACACTAACAAAACAATGCTTACAAATGCCGCGCATAATCGAACTGGCAACTGTCACTTTTTTTCCATAGAGTATAAGATTTTTTGGCGTTGTTCTGCTAGCAAATTTAACGGAGAAGCGAGATAAACGTATAGAAATTGGCCAGAGAGTAAGAGAGATCAGTATATTTCAGTGAATCGCGGTCTCTCAAGAGCGCCAACCCATGTCAACTACTAGTTGACATGGGCATTTCAGGTACGTAAACTCATGTCAACTGTAGGTTGACACGGGCATTTCGGGTACAAAACTCATGTCAACCGTGGGTTGACATGGGGCAATTCAACGGATATTGCGAATTCCAAAAGCCCGAAATTTCAATTTCATCTCATTGCGGACCAAATAAATCGTAGGAAAAAAAACTTTTCGAACACCGTTTGTTATTGTTTGAAAATCTTAATAACCTTAAAACACTTTCAGTGCAGATTTTACATTAAAAATAAGAGTAAACGTATCCAAATATTTACAAAGTACTAAAAACTTCATCATTTTACAGCTTCGAACATGAGCTTAAAAGGTCGTAGTCACTTTTGATTGGAAAAATCAATTTTGACTGTTCAATCCACAATCGAGCTGTTATTTAATATTGCGCACTGCCCACTGTGTCCCTTCTCCTGGCCATCAATTAATAAGAGTCATAAATAATTCGCTGTAAAATGTGATACACTCATAAAAAAATATATATCCAGTGGATACAAGCATATTTTAAATTCAGACATAAAACAACGAAAGCAACGTACGGCAATGGCAAACATAAATTAATAATAAACACCACGGCAGACGGACATCAAATATATTTTATACCATTCCCACTCTAAAAAGCGTATTTTATTCACTGAAAACAGTGAATAAAAAGCCCTTTTAATCACTGTTTTGGTGTTTGAATTTAGAACACACCAATATACTCGACCTTCATCTCAATACTATATGCATAACCTCCTTGCGCAAAATATACTCGATAACATGCAAAAACTGTTCGACATACAAACTCCTTGCTTGAGTTTAGAACAGTTTTGTGTTTTTCTTTGCTGTCATTAGTATCCATAGCCATGAAAATATTATTAATTCTTCTTTTTTCTTCATTAAATGTCTATTTTCGCTTAAATCTTTCTTTTTCTCGTAGTCATGGTATAAAGTATAGTATGTAACTCTTGAATAAAGGACGGATTTATATCGAAGGCCATGAATCACTCGCTTCGCTCAGGATTCTAAGACTTGAATCACTCGCTACGCTCGTGATTCAATCATCATGAACCACTCCCTACGGTCGTGATTCACTCGTTAGAATCCTTTACTTGCTTGTGATTCATCTATGGCCCTCGCATTAAATCCGTCTTTTATTCACTAGTTGCATAATATACTATTTTAAACTCGTGCATGTTGACTGTTACCGACGAAGGTAATAGTGTAAATAATTTATAGTTAAAATAATTGTAACGATGTCTTGATTTCAATGATGGAGGCCTTTGCCCAGCTGTGGGATAGTATGTACACTATTTACTACTAGGTACTACTAGATTGCGACCAGATAATAAAGATTACATCAAACTTTCAGTATTATTAATACATTCCACGAACGGTACTCGAACCACTTCCTGCTGGCAATTAGTGTCAGGTAGACCATTTGGCTACTGAGGCGTAGTTATTGACGTTGAAAGGGTCACTTTGATTTACAAAGCGCCTAGTTGGCGTACGTTGATGATCACAAAGTAAGGTTGGACATTGAGTTAATAGTGTCGAATTAATTTGGCATGAGGCGAAATCAGTAATGTCACCTTACTTTATTGTCATGAGTTTGTCTAGGTTTTTTCTGTATCGATCTTCTTACTTCTACTGTTGACCAATCTGTTTTATGGTTACCTATTTTAAATCCGAATTTTTTTTAGTACGAATTTCATTATCCCGAAAACGTTTTGCCACATTTATCTGCCGACACGCACGCGCGCGAGCGCGCTTGTTTTTTAATGATTAAAGGACAAAAATGTCGATCGCTGGATCCTGTCGAATACTAGTGCTACTACCCTATTTAGTTTAATTTTTGTAAGTGTTACAAAAATTCAATTAAATCCATCCATCTAGCCATAACGATGCGAGTCTGCAGGCGATCGTGTTACAAACGACAGCAAAAATCTGGCTCAAAGTCTCTCCAGCCTTTAGTGTGCAAACCTTTTTTCATGCTCAAAAACATTTCTAAGTCACGCATTACAGGGTGTGGTTAGATGTAACGCGAGGCGTTTTTGCAGGCCCACGCACAATCCCCGCTCTGAGCTGCACCTGTGCCCGGGAGATGGATAGCATAGTGTGCCAGATATTCAGAAATGTGCCTAAGTTGCCTCCACATAGACTACATATTCGCTAAGACGATCATTTTTACGGATGATTGCGTTCTAGGTCTCAGTTCCGCTGTTTTTGCGGGTAGGATTACTCGCTGCCAATTGCCATAGGTTTTTGCCCCGATGATACCCGATGCACGCTCAGTATCATAGTTTGTAAAGGTGTCGTCATAGTTTTTGTCGTCAGTGGCTTAAAATATATAGAATAGAATAGAATCATTTATTTCTAATAAAATATGGAATAGCCTAAATAAGATGGCAGATACAATCTCGGTATCACATATTTTTGCCATTAACAACATAGAAATGCTTAGAAATTAATATTGAATACAATTAAAACATAATAGAAAATTCAAATTAATTAAAGCATCATAACAAGGTCCATGCATGTTTAAAATTATAAAATTAATGAATCAATACAAAAGAGATTTGATTGAATATATTTGTAATTGAACTTAAACAAAAAAAAATACAAATTAACAAAATTAAATCATTATAATAAATCATCATTTAAAAAAATCACTAACAGAATAATAAAATATGTGTTTTAATATTAGTAAATAGTTATCATGATTGATTGTTTATTATTAATTAGTTCGATGGTTGTTAGAATTAAAGGAAGTAGTCGATTCATTATTTTTTTAAATCCTGTAAAAGTTTTTTTGTAAAAAATGTCTATCAATGTTATAAAAAATATCTCTATCATAGCTAGGTACCTACAATACCTCCACTTTTCCAAATACAATTTAAACCATCAACTAGCTACCACTATGGGCATTTATAATAGTAACAAATTAAATGTATTTGTAATTAATTATCAATGTAATCATCAGCACTTGTTTGCCATTTGGTTTCGGCAGAACATTGATTGTGCTTATGATTTTTTTTACCTCCGTGTAAGTAGGTAGGTATATTGTATAGCATGTTTTACCTATTGCATATTGTAAACTTAGGTACTTAAAAACAATAATAATATTATACTATATTGAATGTTTGCTTGCCAACCGCAAAATGGCAGCTTATTGGAAAATAGCGATCACTCATAGCATTCCCAGACGCTGCAACGACATCCAGTACATTTATCGTCTCCTTCGTTTTAGCGAACACAATTGTAACACGAAGCGCAACGGCTAGTGACGGACGGACGGATAGCGCCATTCGTCCCCGCAGCCAGCCGTCCCCGTCTGGGCTGAGACATAAAACCGTCTCGTCTGGGATTAAGGCGGCCGCTGCCCCTCACCGCCCGCCCGCGCTCGCGCCGCACATAGGGGTATTTGACTTCAAAATCCGGACAAAAGTCGATTTCACGAAATCGCTTATATCGAAAAACAGGTTTCTCCCTGAGATACATGAATAGATGGCAAACAAAGGATCGACCTTTTTTTGTCCGCCCGCGCTACCTGATAGCAGCGGTCTCAGTCGGAATTTGATCGTTGTCCATCGTGTACGTGTCTGTTCTCGACGTTCTATTGTGATACAAACTTCTCAAAGTGTTTTATGAGTTTTTACAAAATATAAACCAGTTTTTGAGCATGGATACTTCAGAGGCAGGTTTGTACAACTTATTTCACTAATTTTAACACTAATATAACGTAACTTTATAGAAATATTAATGTCTCCGTGAACATAGTTTTTAAAACATTTTAAATTGTAAAGTTGTTAAACTCGAAGAGTTTTGTTATACTTCTGGATGTGTCCCGGTTATAATTTTTATATCATATTGGATAAGGGAATCTCCTTTTATCATCCCAATAAAAAATCATTCCAACTTAATCCAATTTGCTGTATAATCGCACTAAATGTTTTAGTGAATCGCACAACCAAAAAATAATAATTAAGCAACTATTTCTTTTTGTTTCTTTTAGGGCCATCCGAAGTGAAAGTTATGACGCGGAAATATTTTTACGACATCATGCAAAATCACCCTGATGACGATATTAACAAAAAAATGGACCATGCTGAACATTTTTTGTTGAATGCCCAAAATTACTCTGATAATCAACGTAAACAAATTAAGCACAAACTATCGAATTTAAAATCAGAAATAAAGCGTAGATGGGTCGCTTCGCATTATATAGAAGATCTTTTCCTTAAGAGGAATGATAGTTGGTTACAAGGGATATTTGAATTACCACAAGCAATATCTCGACCGGGACGCCCACGAAAGTCTTTTGATGATGTCAGCGAGCGAAGTAAAAGAAGAAAAACAGAAACTATTCGAAAAGAAATGACCTCTGGAGAGTTGACTTTTGCCACTCATGTGAAGCTGCGATGTGAAGGCAAGGTAGATGCTGCAAATGTGATAAAAGGCTTAACGCAATCTCCAAAACGTGCAAAAAAATACAGAAAGGCGCTTATAGAAACTCAGAAAGAGCAAAATCGAGGATTAACGCCAGTAGAAGCATTGTCTATGTTCGTCGAAGCTGGCCTTTCCAGGAAACAGTACGAGATCATTAGAAACACCAATAAAACATTTTATCCTTGCTACACAATATTACAAAAGACTAAGAAAGACTGTTACCCTTTGCAAGAATCTTATAGAATCACTGCTACATGTGCTGAAGTCAATCTCCAAGATGTGTTAAATCATACTGCTTCGCGCCTTTTGTCATCTTTGACAGAAGTCGTTCAGCATTTGGATGATGAGGAAAGAGATACATTAATTTTGATCTGCAAGTGGGGGTGTGATGGATCGCAGCAAACAACATTCAAGCAAAAATTTGAAAATAACTCTGATTCTGATGCAAATATTTTTCAAAGTTCTTTTGTCCCTTTGCAATTATCTTGTGGCCAAGAAAAAAAAATAGTATGGCAAAACCCTTTGCCATCCTCTCCGAGATATTGCCGGCCGATTCGCATACTATTTGTAAAAGAAACAGCAGATATCACAAAGGAGGAAATCAGCTACATCGAAAATAAAATAAATTTATTAGACATGTCCCAAATCACACAAACAAATAAGACCTTTTCGGTAAAACATGTGATGATATTCACAATGGTGGATGCCAAAGTTTGCAATGCTGCAACCGACACTAAATCTACGATGAAATGTTATATTTGTGGAGCTACGTCCAAGGATTTTAATAATTTATCAATGAGAAGGCAAATAAATGAAGATAGTCTAAAATTTGGGTTGTCGGTTTTGCACGCGAGAATAAGATTGTTTGAAGCAGTCCTTCATCTTGCCTATAAATTACCTGTTAAGAAATGGCAATTAAGAACTAATAATGATAAGCAAATAGTAGAACAAAAAAAAAAGGAGTTACAAGAGGAGTTTCGAACCAAATTGGGTCTAATAGTAGATGTTCCTAAAGCTGGATTCGGGAACAGTAATGACGGGAACACGAGCAGAAGATTTTTTGCGGACCATGAGCTCTCGGCAACGATAACAGGTATAGATTCTGGCCTCATATATCGCCTAAAAGTTATTTTGGAAGCTATATCAAGCGGCCACAAAATAGATATAGAAAAATTCGAACTTTTCTGTTCAGAAACAGCAAAACTTTATGTGGAACTATATCCATGGCACCCAATGACGCCCACTCTCCACAAAATACTACTTCATGGATCTATTGTGATTGAGAAAGCGTTGTTGCCTTTAGGGATGATGTCAGAGGAGGCCGCTGAGGCCAGAAATAAGCATTTTCGCCTATACCGGCAAAATTACGCTCGAAAGTTTAGCCGGGAGTCCTGCAATCTCGACGTTATAAACAGACTCTTACTAAGCTCGGATCCCTTAATAACTGGCATGAGACCTACTACGAGGAAATCGACAAAACCATTCCTCAAGGAAACTATAGAAATGCTCCTTCCCGCTGAAAGAAATAGTCAATCAGATTCAATTGATGATGAAGACATCGGCGAGGACGTAGTAGAGTCTTCGGATGAGCCGTGGATGTCGTCATCTGAATAATTTTATTTGTTTGTGTATTTTTTTAATAAATGTATTTTTTTTAACAAATTATGTCGCTTTATTTACGAACCTAGTAACTTTACTACTATTATTAACCACAAAAGAGTTGATTACACTGTTCTGAGTATTTATGGATAAAAAAATAATTTTGTCCGAATTTTGAAGTCAAATACCCCTATGTGCGCCGGGCCGTACATCCTCGGATCGTGCCCCGAGATAACCGAACTTGCTACGAAACTTGCGCTGATCCTTTGATCTTCGCTGTTAGTGGAATTAAACATGAGAATAGTTACATTTGTTGAACTTTTGTATCTTTTCTTAGGAGAGACATTTAAAAGGAAAAGTGCACGTCTAATAATAATAATGTATTTTTATTTCTGAAACGAAACGCCTTTTTTTGATATGCGAGCGTATAATGATAAGGTTATCTTTAGTGACATCACAAATGTGACATGTGGTTTGTTAATAACATCCTTTGAATTTAGGCATCTAGACTGTCAGGTCATTTACAACCTTCGATCAATTAATTCATCTTACAACGTGAAAAAACCTTACAACGTGTTAGAATGTTTATTAGGATATAAAGATATTTAATACTAGCTGACCCAGCGGACTTCATACCACATTTCTTTTTATTTTCCTTTTATTAATATAGCCTATGTTGCAAAAACACAAATGTTGAAAAAATTTCCACGAGCAGGATTTGAACCTGCACCCTTCTGATATACCGGGTCAGGTGTATTTGTTTCGCTTCAAAATTTGCGTTAAAAATTATATAAACAAAACAAAAACATTTTATAGCCTATGTAACTCAGCACTAATGTATCATTCTAATGGTGAAAGAATTTTTGAAATCGGTCCAGTAGTTTTTGACTTTATTCGTTGCAAACATACATACATACAATAATACAAAGGTTTCCTCTTTATAATATTAGTATAGACCAGCCATACTCTAAGTGTGTTCCACGGAACCCTAGGGTTCCGCGATACCCCTGTATGTAGTAAACTGCTTCCTAATAGTTCCATGGCAGCTGCCAAGTTGCGCCGACATTTAGAAACTGTACACCCCGAGTCTAAAGACAAGAATAAAAAATTGTTTGTACTTAAAAAAGCACAGTTATTGGAAAGTCAAAAAACTATGATGCATGTAACCCAAACTATCAATGAAAAGGCCACGGAGGCATCATATTTAGTTAGCTATCGCATTGCACAAGTAGGTGAAGCGCATACTATCGCTGAGAATTTAATAAAACCATGTGTATAAGACATAACAAAATGTATGCTCGATGAAAAATCTGCAAAGCATCTTTCTACTGTGCCGCTATCAAACGATATTGTTTCACGGTGAATTCATGATCTGCCAAGCTACGTCAAACAAGAACTAGTTACACGTCCACAAAAAACACGATTCGTCTTGCAAATAGATGAGTCGACTGATGTCGCTGGTCTGGCTATCTTGCTGGTTATCGTGAGATATCCATATGAAAGTTCTTTTGAAGAAGACATGCTTATGTGTTCACCTCTACCCACAAACACTACCGGAGAAGAATTTTTTAATAATATAAAATATTTTTTGAGTAAAATAATCTTAATAATTTTGTTTTTTTAATAATCTCAGTTGGAACGATTGCATTGACATTTGTACAGAAGGGGCCAACGCGATGACGGGTAATACAGCAGAAGTAGTGTCACGAATAAAAAATAACGACTCAGAAATGTTTCAAGAAAATGTATTTGAAGAATTGGTCCAATCACTTCGAAGCGCACATCTTTTAAGAACAGAATACAAAAATTAAACTGAATTCATGGATTCATAATCCTTTTTTACCCAACCTACAAAAGCCCGAAAGTATGTCACACGAGATATATGAATCTCTTTTAGAAATGTCATCAGACACAAGTATGGAGTCACTGTTCAAAACGACGCCTCTCAACGATTTTTGGTGCAAAATCCGTGATGAATATCCAATGCTTGCCAAAATGGCTCTGAATATTCTTCTCCCATTCCCAATAACATATTTGTGCGAAACAGGATTCTCAACCTATGCAGCCACGAACACAAAATACCGCAATAGACTGGACGCCGAACCTGATATGAGACTTCAACTATCCTCTATCAAACCTGATATCAACCAATGATGAAAAATAAAAAATAGTTTCATGCCTCCCATTAGTTAGATTTTTTTTCTTTTTCAAAATCTTCTATTATTATACTTGTTATGTAAGTAAGTCACTGTTACATGGTACTTTTATTATGCTTATTAATAAAGAATACAATTTTAAAAACTATTGTATTATTGTAGGGTTCCATCAAGTATTTCGCTTTCCAAAAGGGTTCCGTCACCAAAAAAGATTGAGAGCCATGAGAACATTTATTATCAAAAACACTAAAAGGTTATGTGTGCATTCATACACATCATATAATAACCTAGGTACCTATTGTTGGGGCAAGCACTCAGCCTATTTGAAGCCAGGTGAACTTAGCATTCTCAAACACACAGCATTCAATTACTAGTAAATGAATAGTTCCCAGGAATAATGGAGTAGGCCTTAGGCGTCGAAACAAACGCAAACCTGTGCACGCAACAACCTTTGAAATAACAACTATATCTAGCCACTGGACCATGCTCTTGTTCTCAGAACAATATTTAGTTATTGTTCTAAGGTATTTGCGATCCAAACATAGTTTAACATTTGACTGTTGCCATGGAAACAGACGACCACAATATGGTTGATTCCTCCAATACTAGAGGGTAATTAAAACGATAGAGGTTCTTGGCGGGAAAGTGAAGGACATCCTCGCACTTTTGGTAAATAGTGTTCCGTCGAATACGATTGTGAAATAATGGTAGATTATTAATGTGTATGAGTGTTGGCAAATTAAATAAAACAGTGCGTACAACTACACTTTTCAAATTCTCTTAAGTAGTCCGCGCAAGAGTCAGTTGGGGGGAACATCTTGTTTCATTAAACACATATTCGACCATTTTCCTACCTTTGACGCTTAAAGTACAAACTGTGCCATGCCAGTTGTTTAGAAGAAAAAAAACGATGGGGAACTATCGTTTTTTTAAAACAGAATACAATCAACGTAAATTTTTTACTTTTTTTTTAAGGGTGAATTGCTACACTTAAGCTGAATTAAATATTTGGATAGATGGCACTAATGTCGCTTTATAGCATTTCAAAAACCAAAAAGCAGTGGAAAAAATCAGTGCTAACGTCAGCCTTTCCGGTAGCATAGCGGTCAGTGCAGCCGCCCGGATTGCGGAAGACCCAGGTTCGATGCCTGGCTGGGTCGGGTGGGCATTTAATTTTTTCACTGTATTTTATATAAATATTTAATACAGCTTAAGTGTAGCAATTAACACTACAGCAAGTAAAATATGTATTTTATATAGAAATTCCACTATGTCGCACTAAGCGCTTCATGTCATCATTTTTACTGCGCACTGGCAAGGAGTGGAATTCTCTGCCATCGTCTGTGTTCCCAAAAACTTATAACCTGCATTCCTTCAAGGCGAGAGTTTAGGCATCTTCTGGGGCAGCTCGCTCCATCGTAGACCTCATCTACGCTCACCATCAGGCGAGATCCAGGTCAAGAGCTGTCTTATAATGCATTTAAAAAATTAAAAAATAAAAAAATCAACGTAGTCGCTAAAGCACGGTTTGAATACTGAGCCGGTAAGCACACAGCAAGAGGTCCTGTCTCGGCCGGCCGCTCGCCACCGCGCGCTGCATATAAACCAGCCTGTTTTCTAGTTGTGCCCGCGACTTGCATCCTAGTTTTCTTACTTCCCGAGTTATTGTTGTTTGAGAATATACAGCACAGTCAGTCTTTGCCGCTTTACTCAGATTGAAATTGAGGTTTCAATCATTTGTGACGATGATTCCTTGAGATACACTAACAATTTACTGTGGCATATTGACTGCATTGCAGACAAAAAAGTATTTCATATTCGTCTGAGACAGCTGGCAAGCATACGGTACTCCTGGGGGTCGACCGCCTAACTCTCTCGCTTTCGATCGCTTTGAAGGCGAGGCGAAAAGGAGGCGTCATCTTGTAATTTCGAAAGCAATATGAAAGCAATATCGAAAGCTATAGGCAATAGCTTTCGATATTATTCGATATTAAATTAGAAAGCGAGGCGAGAGCCTCGCCTTCAAAGCGATCGAAAGCGAGAGTGTTAGGCGGTTGGGGGGCTGATCGTAGCAAGCGATCATCGCTATCTACCCTTCATCTCTTCTATTTCATAAAATTGTAGCGTGTAAACACATTACCTAATACTTAAAATTAGAGCTTTAATACAGTGCAATGTTTTAATTAATTATAGCAAAAAAGTCGCTAACTAACAATCAAATTAATTATGGGCGCTTGCAACATCATAAACAACATTAAGAACAGTGTCTACAAGTGCGGGATTGTTTCTTTTTGAAACTTTATGATTAATTTTAGAATAATTATGAGATCATGAAATGAATACCTACCAAAAAGATATCGCTGGAAGACATGCCTGAAAAATATCGCTTTTAGAGATAAGGCCGCTCTCTGTACGACTCCTTAAACTGTTAATTTTATTTTTAACGTATGTATTTCTGTTTTTTCTGTACTCTTGAATTTGAGTGACTATGACAAGTCCCGGCGCCTTAATATAAACTTTTTAAACGTTAAGCTAACTCAAAGTACGATAGCAGTACTTCGGACTGGCAATGTAGATGAATGCCTCAAGTCTCGGGGCCGTCAGCCAAGTTAACGTGTGATTACTTACCCATGTGCATACATTTGAATTAGTTGCGACTATCACATCTCCACGAGTGACGGTTCAGTGTATCAAACGTGTTATGTCGTACGAGTGTAAGTAAGAAAGACAGAAGTAAAGAAGAAAAAACATATTATGTTATTATGAATTGATAAGGAAACTACTTTAATTCATAGTTATTGACCCTGCCTAAATCTAGACGAAATAAGCTGTCTGAGAAAAAAGAATCAGAGGGCCTACCACGAACTACGTTCGACGTGTTGCCTCCCTATCACACTTACGCACGAATTTCCAAGTGCGACAGAGAGCAACACGCCGAACGTGGTTCGTGGTAGGCCCTCTGGTCTCTGAGTGCCACCGTTATGCTCCAAAGCGGTAGCTTTAGCTTAACAAAGTCACATAAGAAAAAATAACTTAGAAATATTGGGCCAATCAGGGCTGTCACATTTTATTTGAACAAATAAAGTAAAATATAGTTTACGACCTCAACGCGGGCTGTACGTGAAGCATCGTGGATTTCAAGACAGCATCAGGCGTACGCTCCTCATCAGCAAAATCAGGTGCCGTATGCTTATAAAGAATAATGATTTTTTATTTTTATTGCTTTTTCACGCTATTGACACATTGCTCATTTGACACATTTGTCATTGAGTGATTGTCGATTTCAAGATGAACTGTCGGGTTAAATAATCGCATCCCTGTATGTATACAAAAGTGCCACCAAATGGTCCAGGATGCAGTTTCACCATAAACGGAGACGGTGTTAAAAAAAACTGTATTTTACTGACCGAAGGCACAACTGAAGGCACAACGAAGGTTACCAAGTGAAATCCAAGACATAACAGATTTAACTAAATTTAAAATAACATTAAAAAAGTATCTGAAAAATAGATGTTTTTATTCGCTGCAAGAGTTTTTTAATGAATAATTTATAAAATAATTGATAATATTTTTTATGTACCTATTTATATTATAATAATTATCCTTGTTGAGTGTTATTGATTGATTTTGATTGGATTGTTTTTGATTGAATGTAGATTTTATGAATTTTATGAATTTATGAATGTACTTATCATAAAATTTAATTTAATGATAAGTACCGTAATTTTACTACTATTTGTACTTGCTGTGCCCTTGCAGGGTCATGTTTGTTTCTTTTTTATCTTTTTCAACACCTGTATATGTACAACATGAATGCAATAAAGAACTTTGAACTTTGAACAACCCAATGTTCAGCACTGGGATAGTGTGCAATCGGGCCAACGAATAGACAAAATTCATTTATATTACTTAAATATTACTCCGTCACATAGTACACAACAATTATCAATATCATATTAAAACTTAATTAAACCACAATCATCAATCCAGCCAATATAATCAAATTTCAACACCATGAAATTGTTTACGTAATTGTAAGGAAGCACGATCAGCCACTAAGCGTACTAATGCAACTAACTACTGTTAACAGCCGACTTTATAGACAATCAATTAATCCGGATAACGCATGATTATAACTGAAACTAACTAAGAGCATAATTACCCTAACTAGATTTAAAATAAAGACATATTTAAGTCAGACTTTAAATTCATAAAATAAAATAACATTAGTAAGATATTCTAAATTTTTAACTTTCAAATTAAATAATTAATATAAATGTTCAACACTCAATACTCAATAATGTATTGCATTTTCTAATGTTTACATTGGTTATGGTAGGTTTAATTTTACCAAATACCTGTTTCCTTTTATCTACATGTAAATTCAATGAAGGTGAAATAATATTGAATGGACTCCCCACTAAGTGAGAGATTCACTCAATTTAACTTTCAACCAGTCGCTATCAGCAGATACTCATGATTACATAACTTGATACCTATGTATGCACATACAATGAACTTAAGGAAAACCCTTCGATATTTGGTCAAATACAAAGCACCTACAAACAAACTCCTTCCTCACAGGTTTGCCTCTAGGTAAGGATAATCACCAACTCTCAGGGGGCTTAGGGGTGCTCTGCAAGCGACCTTCGCCAAGTTCAGGGAAGGCCGCGGATAAGGCGTTGTTCAATAACACTTCACAACCCAGTATTATACATAGTCTTTGTTTCACAACCATACACCTAAAACAGGAAGGGCGTAAACGTAGAATTGGTTCTTTTTATGTCGAGTTCCGATATAATAAAACAGGCGGGAGATGAACAAACGCCTTATTTACAACCCCACTAGTAAAGATTGGACGGTGGGACGTGACACTGACGGCCATTTTACAGCTGAGCTGAAGTTGGAAACAATTGATGTGTCCGTAGAAAAAAAACGAACTAAGTATTCAACTTTTGGCAATCTGAATTTCATTGGTAGGTACCCGATTCCAAATACTCTGGCCATGCTACCCTGCGGAAACAAAGTAACCATCGTCCCGTGCAATTGATCGAAGTCCCGTGCGATACATCAGAAAGGAGAAAAAGGCTAGTTCGGCACATTCCTACTTCACTAGTTGTCATGGCAACTGACCTCAGCTTCCTCTAGCGGAGTCACTTGCCTACTTTAGAGTAAAAACCAGTAAACTACAGAATAAGAAAATAAACGAACAATCTCTGACCACACATACGCAATTGTGTATATGTGTGGCTCAGAACCCTTACATATACACAATCATTCAACTAAACACAGGCGCATTTACACAAAACCACAAACAAATGGTTACATTCAGACCAATTTTTATTTTTTATTCAATATACATTTTAGAGTGTTATTTTTTTATTTAATCAAGTAATGCCATAGTGATATAATAAGAGAAATGTCTTGACAAATGAATCAAAACGAAACCGTCACATTACAAAAATCAGTAAAATGATAAAGGTGAAAATCATAATAAGTACTTAGAATAATAAATCTAATCATACCTAATGTAATATAGCTACTTCTGTGTTTAGGCAGAGTCTGGTACTCGCAGAAGCAGCAGCATCATTATTTTGAAAAAGTTTCACTACTACAAATGTAGAGCCTACTGAAATATCTTTATATTTGATAAATGAGGTTTCCTATGTTACGATTTAATTTACGTTCATTCCCCTAACCCGACAAGATAAAAACAAGTGCATTTACATTTTAGTTTCTTTTAATGTAACGAATGAATATTTGTTTCGCATTATCACTTACCTTTTCAAGGCGTATTTTTAATCGAATTTTCTTGCAAAGAAAAGAGTGCAAAATTATTCAAGGATGTATTAATAAATAATAGAGTGTTAGGCGGGCTCATTAAAGTCGAATCGTTGGCTCTTTCATTTTATGCGGAGAGGCCGGTAATAAAAAATACTGCTAAATTTTCTTATCTGCTACTTTTTTCCTTGAGAGGTAATCAAAAGGAATGGAGTTTTTTAGTATTTCTCAAAGAGTTGTTTGGACAATTCTTATTGGTGTAGGACTTTCAACATTTTACCGTATTTACGGTTTAAATACGCTTTTTTATTTTATTTTTAACAACTTTTCACTGAACATTGGCCGTTCCGAACAAATTCTTTCAAAGAGCTTCGATGTTCATTTTATGACTTAAAATTTCACCAAAACTCACTCGTTTAAGATTTCTTAACTACTTACTTATACTAAGTAAGTGTACACTCTTAAATGAAGTGTGTGTGAAGGGTGCTTATAACAAGAGCTACTTTGAAACTCGCTTGCTTTTAATAACGACAATAGCAAATACATAAAGACACGTAATAAAAGTTAAACTGTATGAAGTTGTAGATTTTTTTATGATTATTCTACAAAAGGAAGGACCTTAATTTTAGCAGATAATATACCGAATATTGATGCGTAATTCTGTCAATAACCTCAATCTATAAGGTATTGTTTTTACTTAGTGACTGTAAAGGTAGGAAGGACAATGGAAAGGGTGGGGGGCTGTATTAAAGAAAGAGAAGGCTAGGTAAAACGTAGGTATAATTATAATTAACAGAATGATAAAATAATACAAAAAAACATATCAAATAACAGCAACAGTGATGACATGACACGAGAGAGAGAAACAAAACAAAAGATGGTTGACAATTAGAAAAGTAGAAAAATATAAAAAGTATAACATTTATTTATTGATTTACTGTATTTAGGACCACCAACAAGGTGTGTATCCAAACATTCACTGAATACAACCAGAAACTTATAACTAAACACAAATCTTACAGCATGTACCAATATAAAGCAAAGAAATAAAATTTGAAAAAAGACAGTGTTGAAAAAATTCCACGAGCGGGATTCGAACCCGCACCCCATGACATGCCGGGTCAGGTGCACTACCAACTATGCTGTCGTCTCGCCAAAATTATTCAACACTATCTACTTTTACTCTGTAAGCCAAAGGAGCCCTATTCAATGTCGACAACTACTTCATCAACATCCGATCTTAATATTTTTACAAATAATCGAATCCCGCTCGTGGAATTTTTTCAACACTTTGTCTTTTTTCAAATTGTAATTTGTTCGCAACAATATTTGTGTAAAATTATAATATGTAAACTAGTGGACCCGGCGGACTTCGTACCGCTTTGAGTTTCAAAAGTCTGTCAAAATTTCAATAAAAAAAGTATAAAAACTACCAAATAGGTTATATTTCCAACATCAAATCCAAGACCTAATTAGTAAATTATGAGTTTTATTCCTGTGGGAATATCGGGATAAAAACTATCCTATCCGATAATCCTATGTGTTAATCCAGGTCATAAACTATATGTATGCCGAATATCATCCAAATCCATCCGTCCGTTGCTGCGTGAAGAAGCAACAAATATGTGTATATTTGTTGCTTCTTCACGCAGCAACACACAAACTTTCGCATTTCCAATTTTCGTGTGGTTATGTACAAAATTTCATGATTATCAGTTGAATAGTATACGCGTGAAAGCGTAACAAATAACAAACAAACTGTATTATGTAGAGTCTTGAGGGATGTTGTTGTGGAGAGTTAGATAAAAGTCATCTTGGTTTCACAAGTTTATTGTCACACGTTAAGAGGGGGTATAAAGGTAAATCACCAATCGTAGATTTGATTTTAACACTAGAAGATAAACCACGATTTACCCGAAAAAAAAAATATCATAGATACTACAGCATACTTGAAAGGGACTGGCTTAAGCGAAAACATAATATATTAAAATTTTATCGATAAAATAAAATCACAAACTTACGTCTACTTTTCAACTAGAATCAATTTATTTTCAATTTGACGCATATTACTGAGCCAATATTTTAACACATAATATCAAATTATATTACCGAGCGACTGTATTAGCGATTTGAAAAAAAAATGTATATTTTACGAGTAAATAAACTAAAACTAATTCGGCGCTTACGACATTCTTATTCCGTGCAGAACGCTCCAGTCTGTCGCACCTGACCCGAGGTAACAGGCATGTTTTGTTTCATCGATTAGTCGCGATCACTCTGTTGAGACGAGAGGACTGTGTTTCTGTGCTCAGGGCGCCGAGAAAATATTTCGTTAAAGTAAGATATTATTATCATAATATTGTTATTATTTCTTTTCATTGGTGATGAGTAGTCTCACCTTGAAATATCGACCCTTACGCATTAACTTTAGAGCTCACTATACAATGTATTAGAAGCGCTGAAGCAATGACGGCGACGCGGGTACCGGGTATAGTATATGCAAAACAGAACGATGCTTTTGACCACTCGTATTGGTGGCAGTATGTATAGTAATTTTTTTTCACAGTACATACATAATTAAGTTGAATTAGCTATTCTGGAAGTATTGTATCATACTTCGTATATTACCGTACAAACTTGTGATTTACAATTATTTTGTATTTCAGAACTGCTGCAGCTCGTAAATGTCGTAATATCTTACAAGCCGATGAATGCTATCAGGTCAAACTCGTACGCAAAAATCTCTCATCAACTCTGTTAGTTCGTTACAGTTGTTTAATTTAAAGCTATTCGTATATTTATTTTTATAAAAACCATAGAATGCAAACATAATATTGATTTTTTTATGTTAACACATGAAAAGTCTGTCGTTGCTGACTGTACAATCCAGCTCGAAGATCTCGTAGATCTCGAAGAGCTCGCAGATGAAATGCCTCGCGATACCTGAAAAATGAATGTAAAAGCTTATTTCTATAAAAATGAACTTGAATTTGGTCCAGAATTATCTTTTCAAATATTTTACTAAATGTGGGTAGCACAGAAATTGGTCTAAAGTTAGTGGGGTCAGATGTGCTACCTGATTTGTATAATGGAATTACTTTACTGTGCTTCATTAGGTCAGGAAAAACACCACAGTCAATACATTCGTTAAATATGCAAGCTAAAACTGAAGCTATTGTCTCAATAACGGATTTAGTGACGTCAACGGAATTACCCCACAAATCAGCAGTCTTTTTTTTATTAAGAGTGTTAAAAGTTTTAATTATATCTCTAAAATCAATTTTTTGAAAACTAAAATGGTTTTCACTAGGTTTGACATTTTCCTTTAGAACCGCTTCAGCTACAGTGGGGGACGAGTCCAAAGTCTTTGTAGTTGAAACTGGAATATCAGTAAAAAACTTCTCAAATGCCGCAGCAACATCAGCATCAGAAGTTAAGATTTGATTTTCGAAGCTCAATTTGTACTCATTGTTACGACTTTTGACATTTCCAGTTTCACTATTTATAATATTCCATGTCATTTTTATTTTGTTATCACTTAGCTTAATCTTTGAACTCAGGAATTTTGCCTTTGCTAATCGACATACTGTTTTAAATAACTTAGAATATTTTTTGACATACAATTTGAAATCTTCACTGGTGTTATAGTTGCGTTCATCATATAGCTCATAAAGTCGCTTTCTACTTTTGTGGATACCAATTGTAACCCATTCACTAAAAGTAACAGTACCACTAACCGAGACCATCTTTGGAATAAAAGTTTTATTAAATTCTAAACAATATTTATAAAAGAAATCATTATAAAATTTATGTGGGTTATCATTATATTCTACATAACATATATTATCATAGAGATTGTTTTGAAGCGTTCCAGACGACCTGCAGTTTTTGGTACAACAGTGATAATCTGTTTCTTCACTTGCTGATACTGATGTGGAAGGCTGACCATTTGGCCACAATGATCAGAGTCTAGTTTATTAATAATGAGTTTAGACAGAGGTACTAGATCAGTGTATATATTATCGATACAAGTGGCCGAAGTGGCAGTTATTCTAGTCGGCTCCAAAAATAAATTATTCAAATTATATGATTGAAATAAATTTTTAATTTTGATAGCACCTGTAGACTTTTCTAACAAATTAATATTAAAATCACCGCAAACAACTATCTTTTTACCTACATTGCGGATTTTATATAATGCTTCATCCATTACTTTTTCAAAATAATCATACAATGCTGACGGAGGCCGGGATACACTTAATACAACAAGTCGCTCCAGCTCCACACAAGCTATTTCTATTGTTTGCTCAACCGAGAGGCTCATTATGTCTTTTCTTTCCTTTAATTTTAACTTCTTATCGACTATAATTAAGGAGCCACCATGAATTGAATTTACTCGACTGAACGAACTACCTACCAAATGATTATTAAAATTGAACATGAACTGATGATCTTTAAGCCAGTGTTCAGTAATACACAGAATATCAACTTTATTATCGTTCATGAACAATGCAATCTCTGGATCTTTGCCCATCATTCCTTGAATGTTCTGGTGAACCATACTGATTGACTGAACATTTTTAATAATTGTAGGTTGAGACGGGCTTTTCTTAGAATTAATTACACATTTATTTAAAATATTACCAAACATTTTGCAAGAGAATTCCTCTTTTGTCTTATGATTTAATTTAAAATCGTCATTAAAGAAAAGCTTTGTAAAAAAGCTTATTATAAAGTGTCTGATTACATTCAAGACAAAACAGCATGGGTTAAAAATGCTTCAATCACCCCAACAGGTATTTCTAATTTAAAATATTGTTAAGTAATTTTAAACTTGTATAACTTGATAACGGCATATAATTTTGTAAATGTCGTTACTTATATTAAAACTGTGGAGTTTCTTGCGCCCATTCTTCTCCACCAAAAAAATAGACGTCCTGAATGGGTAGTAGGTAAAAAAAATGTTTGGACGATTCAAAAGTAGGTACTTTTCTAAAGTTTATTTGAATACAAAATATTTGACACTTTGACTTTGACTTTGATTACAGAAAGTCTGTTTATCTTAAGTGTAAACAATATTTTAGTTTTTATATATACTACACCTCCTCCTTAAGTCCGTCACACCCCCCGGATAACAAAAGAAAAAAAATGTATAACGCAGATCGATTGACCACTAATTAAACTAAAATACATTTTTTTTTTTTCAAATTTAATTACTCATCTAAGTCTAAACAGTGTCTAACTTATTAGCTATTAAACAACTTTGTCATATTCTTATGTACTAAATATTCTTTATTATCCTTAACAATCTTAACATTAGGTGTACATTCTTCAATTACAACATAGGGTCCTGTATAAATTCTATCTAGCTTATTGCCTATTTGATTTTTTAATAAAATCATGTCTCCTGGTTTATACGATACAGGACAAGATTTCTTATCATAACTTATTTTTCTAAGATTTTTACTTTCTAATAAGTTGTTGCGAGCATCACACTGAGCTCTTTGAAGCCTATATTTTAATTGCAATGGATAGTTATCATCATTGTATAACGGTTCAACGGAGCCTTGTAAGTTACTAGGTAAGTTACACAGTTTTCCAAAGACTAATTCAAAGGTGGTGTTAAAAGAAAAACACCAATAGGGTAACCAACTACTCCAATCGGTCTTATTATTTTCGCATTGAATTCTAAGATAGGCTCCTAGACTTTTATGTGTATTTTCTAAACCACCGAGAGTTTCATGGTGATATGCAGTTGAGTTAAGTTTAGTGATATTTAGAAGTTTGCATACTTCACTCATGACGAAAGACATAAATTCCGTTCCGCGATCAGTCAACATTTCTTTAGGAACTCCATAGCGTAAAATAAAATTATTTACAAATGATCTAGCTACAGATTCCGTATCTTTCTTTTCTAAGGGGTACGCTTCAACATATTTCGTAAGATCGCACTGTAATGTTAAAATGTACTTATAATTATAATTATCCGTATCTAAGGGGCCCATTAAATCTAAACTAACTCTTTCGAACGCTGTAGTAGCCGTCGACGTCACTACTAAGGGTTCTCTAACATTTCTATTTGAATGTTTCTGAATTTGACAAGGTTTACATTTTTTAACATATTCTATTACGTCATTGCTCATACCTGGCCAAAAATAATATTTTTTAATGTTATTTAACATTCTATTTACCCCGGCATGGCCACTAGAAGGTAAAAGATGGAAGTCATTTAGTATCACTATCATAGTTTCCCTGTCGGTTACTCTCTTTACGTCTTTAATTACGAGTAACCGTGGAATCAAACCTTTTAACTTTTTCATTTCGCTTATTAAAGTTTCTATAATATATTCACGATTTTTCTTCTTTATAATAACGAGCTCGTTTACATTTACTTCTATGCAAAATGACTGTAATTCTCTCGCTAACACACTTACGGTCGATAGCGATCGAGATATTACATACATAGTTAACATATGTGGCACATAAATTATATTTCCTTGGTGACTAATTAAGCTATCACTTTTAAACTCATTGTACTGTGTACAAAATTTTAATTCTACGCTGTCTTTTGGTCGTTTTAGAATCTCTACAACTTTAGGTTGATCAGGCCTAAAATTAGCAGGGGTTCCAGACGTCAAGTCAGTGCAGGTGTCTTTATTTTTATCGAATTGCTTACGAACTTGGGCTCTGGTCATGACCGATACTACATGTTCTCTCATTTCTTTTAAATCTGAAGAAGACAACGGTAAACGACTTAATGCGTCTGCAGCTGCATTATGCCGTCCCGGGACGTACTCTATGTCGAAGTCATATTCTTCTAAATAAAGTCTGAATTTTGTTAATCGACTTGAAGGATCAGTCATACCAAATAAATAAATTAGCGGCTTATGGTCGGTTTTAATTATAAATTTATTTCCATATAGATAAGGTCTAAAATGTCTTATCGCCCATACTATTGCCAACAGCTCCAACTCAATAACAGGGTATCTTGTTTCGGCCGGCTTCAAGTTACGACTCGCATAAGCTACTACTTTACCATTACTATTAGACAATACGGCGCCAAGCCCTATCTTTGAAGCGTCCGTACTAAGTATAAAAGTGTTGTTAGGAGAAAAGTCGGGATAATCTAAAACTGGTGGGTTTATGAGATGATTTTTAAGAGTTTGAAACGCTAATTGGCATTCTGATGTCCATACGAAAGGAATATCTTTTTTTAAAAGTTCATTTAATGGATAGGCTATATCTGCAAATCTAGATATAAAACGCCTATAATAATTAGCAAATGCTACAAATCTCTTTACTTCGTCAGCGTTAGTTGGTTTGGGGTATGTTTTGATTTTATCTATTTTTGATGGATCTGGATAAATTCCATTGGAAGTAATTTTATGACCGAGATACATAATTTCTTTGCGTAAAAACTCACATTTTAAAGGATTTAGTTTTAAATTTACTTCTCGAAACCGTTCTAAGATGCTAATTAGGTTTTTATTATGGTTTTCCATAGAATTTCCTATTGCTATACAGTCATCTAAATAAATAAAACATTTTTTATAGTTAAGACCCGCCATAGCGATTGTCATTAACCTTGAAAATACACTAGGTGACGTCTTCAGTCCCATTGGACAACGTTTTAATTGATACATTTTGTCAACCGTAAACGCAGTGTACTTTCTCGATTTCTTATCTAATGCCAACTGGTAATAACTTTGGGACAAGTCTAACTTAGAAAAATAGATGTTACCAGCAAGTGATTCTAATATTTCTGAGATATTTGGCAATGGAAACTTGTCGTCCTGAACCCTATTGTTTAATTGACGATAATCGATGACGAGTCTCCATTTTTTATTGCCGGTTTTATCTGCCTTCTTAGGGACTAGCAAGACAGGACTCGACCACTCCGACGTGGTCTCCTCAATGATGTCATTTTCAAGCATTTCTTGGATTTGCTTATTTACCTCACTACGTAATGCTTGAGGCGTGCGATAAGGTTTGACATACACTGGGCTAGAGTCACTCTTTAATTTAATTGAATGTTCCATCAAGTTTGTCGTTGACAGTTTATCTCCCGGTAGATGAAATACGTCGGCGTACTTCGCGCATATGTTTTCTATGCTGATCTGTTCCTCTTTATTTAAGTAGGATGTAAGATCTAGTAAATTAAATAAAGTTTTTACTCTATCCGTAGAAATATCACGTCTTTCAAAGGAACACAAGTCAAATTGATTTAACTGATAAATTTCTATATCGGACGAGTTAATGTCAACTGCCGTATCACTAGTGTTCAATATTCTAATTTTAATTAATCCGTTTGCCGGTCTTGAAACTACTCCAGCTAAAAAAACTCCTTGAGATATCTCACTGGCCAAAATAACACAGTCTTCACAGAGCGTAGTGGGAATGTGTTTGATAACTTCGCACCGTGGTGGAATAGTAAAACAATATTTATCTCCACCCTGTATATCTATTACTACCGATTTACCTTGGTAATCTAAACTTAAAGTAGCGTTTTTATAGTTGATGATCGCGTTGTACCTATTGAAAAAATTTTGGCCTAATATGCCTTCAGCGGTACACGACAAATTTTTAAATACATAAAACTTCTGATTAAATACTACTCCATTCAGAAATAAACTTAAATAAATGTATCCCTCAGATTCTAACATTCCGCTAACACCTTTGATAGTAATAACGTGCTTATGAATGTTATTCAATAATTCGGTATTTTTAACTAACCATTCGTATTTTACTACACATAAACTAGCTCCACTATCTACTAATAATCTAATTTCTCTACTATTATCTACCTTACAATTAACTACACAGTAATTATTATAACTATAAATAGAATGACGCAATTTAGGATCGAAAAAACTGATTTTCATTGAAGTGACTACGTGAAGTGGACATTATACCTGAACTTGAGTCACCACGCTCGGCGCCAGCGGCATGCTGAACGCGCGGTGCGCGTGAGCGCGTCGGGGTCAGGGCACTCGAATGCTGAAAATGCACATTCTTTCTATGTGCAGAATTAACCATTGAAGTTCGTTGGCCTTTATTTACGTTATTTTGTACATTATTATGATATCTATTTTGATGCGATCGATTAAAGTTAAAATTATTTTTTTGATTTGAGGAAAAATAATTTGATTTTTGAAAATTATTATATCTATTGTTATTTGCATAGTACCTACCTGTTGGCCTTAGATGCATCGCTTGCTCCTGAGACTGGGATGCTGACACCTGTTCGTCTACTGCTGTCCTGATTGCTTCAGGCAGTGATGTGAACTGTCGTGAGGCTATAATAGTACTTAGCCTTGGGTTCGTCAAGCCATCGGCAAAACGTTTAATGGCAGACTTCTCGTTAATTGGACGCAGAACCTCAAATTTGGAATCGTCCTCATCAGCTTGAGCTAAAGTTAGGTTAACAAACAGCTCCTCTAACTCAGAACCAAAATTTTCTATTGACCTACGCCCTTGCTTAGCATTATACAACTGATATTGGATAGCATCAGCTGACCTTTTGGGAAGTAAATATTTTTTAATGTCGCTCACTAAGGTCTCTACATCAGTGTAATTTGGCTTTAACCTTAGCTTGGCACTAGCAGAAAGCCTAGTTTTTAATACAAATTGTATTAATTGGCCTTGAGTGTCGGATGAAATCATAGAACTATATAGTAAAATACTATCTATCAACTGTTTCGTAATTTGTTCCTGGCCTGTCATAACAGGTAACAGGGAAATCGCAGTTTTCAAATCGAAATCGTTAGCCATTTTTACAGAAATATTAGTGCTACACTTTGTTACCAATTCAGTAATTTTGCGATAATAACTATGTATTTCTTCTACTAAATTATTTAATAAATCTACCGTTTCGGAACCTGTCTTAGAAAGCTTTATTTCACTATTTACCTGAGACACAATATACTCCAAATTAATGTACAAAGACTTGGCTTCTTCTAACTTAGCGTGAGCATTTTCTTTTTGCCTTTATTCGTGTCCGATTTTAACAAGATAATCTCTTATATATTTTAACTTATCCCGTAATTCTATTAATGCTTGCGACATAATACAAAATAAATTATATTCTAAATTACATTCTAATTAATATTCTCACTTACTGCACGCGATGAAATGTGGTTAACAACCGTGAAATGACCTGAGCGCGTGGCGCGTCGCGTAGAGGATGCTTCGGTGGACGTGGTCTTCGTACTGCTCATCCTATTGTAGCGATGTAGTGGCCATATGACACGAAGCTGGTTGCAGCAAACTGGAACCGCTCGTTGGGCCGGGAAATCCCTGGACACCGCCAACTGGGCCGTGCTATACTCTGGACACCATCCTTGACCCGTACGCTTCTCTCTTCTTCACTGCAGAATTTTCTATAGTAGTTATGATCATTCTTCTATAAGGTATTGCTTCTTTCTTCAAAATAGTTATTGTTCTTCTGTTTTGGTATTAGTAATCTTCAAAAAAATTTTATCTTCATTCTTCAGGGTTCCATAGTTCGGTGGCAGGGTCGCCATGTATTATGTAGAGTCTTGAGGGATGTTGTTGTGGAGAGTTAGATAAAAGTCATCTTGGTTTCACAAGTTTATTGTCACACGTTAAGTGCTAAATAATGAATGCCTCGCTCTATGCTAGTACAATATAACTTATTATAAGTAAATACGGGTCAACCAATGTACGTCACTATGTCGCAGCGCGTAACGTGATGTCACAGTGCAAGTGTTGATAAATGCATATACTACAAAACAAACAAACAAACTCACTTTCGCATATTAAGTTATACTATTAGTTAGGATAGTTAGGGTATAAACTCTGATTTAGACACACATCTGCTTATATATAACGTAAGTACACAACTACTGTAACCCTGTAAAGGCCATCTCAATACTATCCAAACTAATTGGAGAATCTAGTAGAGTGCGGGTGCACGCTTACGCTTGCGTGATCCCTCTAGAAACCTTCTGACGTTGTGTTTTGATCGTGATCAAGCAGTGTGGCTTGAGGAACCCTTTAAGTTTCTCGCCGCCCCCAAAAATTCCGGTGACGCTGTGAAAGCCGTTTACAGATAACAGCAAACTCTCTCTCTTTTGAGCTTATCAGCGAAATCAATCTTGTTTTATTATATTGACGTTTCCATGACAACAAATCAAACAAATCATTTTGTATTAGAAAACTAAATTGTCGTTTCTAGTATTTTCCGTTACTTATTATATATGTTTCTCACTGTTTAAACCTTCCCTAAACTTTCACAAATATTTTAAAATCAAAATTAGCCAAATCGGTCCAGCGAAACGAACAGCAATTGATTTATAATATTGACGTTTCCATGACAACAAAACAAACAAATCATTTTGTATTGGAAAATTAAATTGTCGTTTTTAATATTTTCCGTTACTTATTATTTATGTTTCTCACCGCTTAAACCTTCCCTGAACTTCCACTAATATTTTAAATCAAAATTAGCCAAATCGGTCCAGCCATTCTCGAGTTTTAAGCGAGACTAACGAACAGCAATTGATTTTCATATACAGGGTGTCCCAAAAATAGTGTCAAGCGGAAATCCAGTGATAGAACACCCCTAGGTGTATCCGAAACACCCACATGTATGTTCCGCGATTTTTTGTTGTTTCCAAGTTTTGTTTTGTTGTTTTTTTTCGCATTTTCACACCTAAACTCATTTTTAAATATTCAATGAATAATGCGCTCTCCTTGTCTCGCCCGATAGTGTACATCCGGCATAATAATAAAGTGGAACAGTTACTATTTCGTTACCCCACATAGTTATCACGTGTTCAGTGCCAGTTCCGTGTTTGGCACAGTGCTCTAAGGAGAAACAGCTGGCTCGTATCATGAGCTCATTGGAATACACTTGTGAAGCGTGTTCTACAACTAAAACTGTCTGTGCACCCGAGATATTAGCTAAGGATGGCTGCATACTTACAAATGGCCGGTAATAGATTCGTTTACGGAGTTTGAAGCTTGAATCGCAAATGCTTATCAACATTCACTGAAGTCACTTATCAAATACTTATGGCGATGGCGCCGGTCAAGACTTTTGTCATAAATTTGACAACTTCTTTTTTAAACGCCATTGAAATAATTTTAGTGTATGTTCCGATATACACTGCGAGCACTGTCAAATGACATGGATGACAGCATGGATGACAGTATACTGGATTGCGTTCCGTTTTAAACAGTAACCAGTATAACTAACTATAAAGGAACTGCTTCGCAGTATACTAAATTGAATTAAGGTGTGACGTCTCACACCTTACAGTGCTCGTAGTGTATATCGGAACATACCCTTAATTCCTTTAGGGGTCGATTTTTCAATTGACGGATAAAACTTATTCGTTTGATAAAGTATTAGATAACCATTTTTAAAATGTATTGTCATACATAACATGACTTTTCTTTTTAAACAAGTGACATTTTAGCTTGATTGCGTAATACTTTATCAGAAGGATAAGTTTTATCCGATGATTGAAAAATCAGCCCTAAATCACATTTGTTATTTTATGACACCTTTCTAATCTAAAGATTAAAACTCAGACTTTGTGATCCTGGGTTCGATTATCAATAGCGATACATGGTAATTATTCAGTTTGGTTGGCCATTGATGGTAGGTAAGATGGTAGCTTGTCTTGCCAGTTGAGTAAAGTGTGTGTCACTCAATATCTTAAGTGTGGTCGCAAGCGTCCTGGCTCTGCTGCAGGTAGCCGCTTTCCACCAGGCAGGCGGGTCATATCGATTGTTGGCAAGTAACATACAAAAAAGTAATTTTGCCATCATCTCCACATGTGTGAGGTGCCTTAATTAAGGCCGTGTTCTGCGCTCGAAGATAGCGCGCTACTCTGAAGCGCTGTAACGTACAACTCAATGGCGCTGGAGCGCTGTTTCCGACCAGTTATCGGCGAGTAAGTAAGCAGCCTCCGACTGTCTCAGTGCCGTCTGCGTTCCAAATATTATGATGTTGAACAAACAACTTCGCTGGCTGAACTTATTGTATGTGCTGCGCCCCGCCGGAATTCAAAAATTTGAACGCGCTAACGGCGAAGTTTAAAGCAATGAATATTCTATTTCGTTCCTGTGGCTACACTCTGTTATGTACAAAACATTTGATGTGCATTTACTGCTAAGTTTTATTATTACATAAGGTTGGTTAGTTGTTGTCCGGCTCGGTTACTTGCAGAGTAAGCTGCAAAGTGGCTGCAACTAAATTACAGCATTAGAGCTGTGGGTAGGTACCTAACACATGCATGTAACTTTAATATCGCATTTTATATTCTTTGAATGAATTATGATTGGTTCGATTTTGGTCATGGTGACCATATGTGGCGACCAGTAATCTCCTAGTCGATACGGTACTACAATAATAAACCCATACGGGGTTCATTTAATCAAAAGAAAATTATATACATTATTATACATTTCAAAAGAGCGTAATGTTTATCGCTACTCGTTTAAGAATTAGCAGAAAGCAATACATATTTTAAAAATCAAGGACTTTCGTTGTCGTGTCTTATGGCATTAGTGCGTTATATTACAGACTCAACCAAACAAGAAAATGGTTTTATCCGTATAATGTACTCGGATTTATTTTAATAATATTTTATACTGAAGTTTAGTTGTCATAGGGATACAGCGCAGTATATTCGTATCAAATGTTTCATTGCACTGTGTTATCGTAAAATTTAGACAACAATACGTGAAATGTTGTTTTTGATTGACACTAGTCAGTTTAAAATCGTAATAAAGTGGTGGCGCGGCGGTGGCTAGTCGCGGCCAATTTATTGGTATCAAGAGAACAAAGTTAGCAACAAACATGGCGCGGCGGACGGGAAATTTGTATGCCGGCGGCGGCGAGCCGGCCGCGGCGCGACCGCCAGCCTTACCGAGCGATAGCGGACGCGAGAGCGACTAGCGACGCTACTTTAGAGTACCTAGGTTTTAACACCCTAAGCATCTTATCTCATCCGATTATAGAACTTAATCTTAAAGCGTAATTAGGCACTCTCGTGAATACAGTGGTTTTCTAACTACTGCCTACAAGAGTGCTTTAAAACTAAAAAGATAAACTACATCAAAAGTACAGCTTTAGTACCCTCCAAATATCGTCTAAGCTGTATAACACAATGTCGCCATTTTAGGACGAATGAAAAAAAAAATCAAATATAATTAAACCAATGTTAGTTAATTAGATTAAAATTGTATAATAGCTTTAACCGTTTCATGATTATCAGCTAAAATAATGATCGCTGTGTCCTAAAATCTATTATTTTAAAAATAATTTATATAATTATAACCTTAAAAACAAACACTTTCTTAGCCGTCTTTAATAATTCTCTTTATGTATTTATGATTGTTTTACTGGCGCGTTAAAATATTGCCAATAACCAACCACACATTAACAATAAAATTTGATTTGAACTTTGTTTTAACAATTAACTCCATCAGATTTCTAAGATTTAACTTGTACTTGTGATTTCACTTTGAAATATAAACATAATATATGCGTCACCATTTTATTATTGTACGAAATGTTTCTCGTTTATTTTCATAGTTTTCTAATTCACTTCAAACACATATTTAAAACTTTTATCATTATAAAATATTATTTGGAGTGTAGGTAGTTGCTTTTCCTTACACCGATTAACAGCTCTTAACCAGCTAATAAACAGCTTCTGCTCTCTTCTACAGCTAATATACAGCTACATATACTAACCCTAAACTTATAAGGTCTGTATATCCGGATATACAGCTTTTTCACAGCCTGACTATGCAGCTATAAGTATAAAAATAAGTTCAAATACAGCTTTTATACAGCTTGTGATGCTACTTGGGTAGCCTCCTGGCGACACACGAGAAGAGTTAAAATTTAGTCATAAAACATCTCGTTTCCGTTTACGTGATCGAATGACGAATGAAACTAGGTACCCTGAGGATTTAAAGGTACCTAGCACGTCCCAACCACATTATATATAGTACAGGGGTATCTTCATACCCTCATAATAAAATCTAAGTAAATTTCGCAATGCTAAGTGCCAGGATGGATGTCTAAATCAAAATTATTTAGAGCTCCATTGTGCTTTGGAATGCTCGCTGACCGATTGGTCCCGGATCCACCAGCGTCATGGACCATTCTCTCCATACGCCGTTGTTCATGTATGACGTAGACTGATGAGATCTTAAATGGCGAGATAGTCACCAATACCAACTGCTATCAGTTCGTGCCTCGCGCCGGGCGCGGGCGATGAATGCAGCCACTCTATCAAGCGCCCCCTCCCCCCCTCCCCCCGCCCCTCCTGCGCCGGTCGCGGTGCGCGGGCCGGGCCCTCACTGACCTCCCAGATAAAACTCGCCCATCAAACTTCCTCCTAACTTTGGCGACGCGTTTTATCACTTTTATCTCTTCCTTACCTATCAACTTAAAAGACTGAGAAAAAACAGCAAGCAAAAAGACTTGACATAGTTGATTGTAGCCGACGGAGATGATTTTTCTTAATACAATTGATGTTTCAGCAAGTATTGTGCCTTGGGTCTTATTTATAGTACGAGCGCTATGGTAGTAAACGATCGTTTGGCCTGCAAACGTCTAAAATGCAATAATTTTATTGAACTTTGTTTATTATAAGAATAAATTATGCTATGATCCCAAAAAGGACATAAGTTTCAACGCAGCAAGAGCGAAAGGAGAAAGGGGACTCGTAGGCGTCGTCACCGAAGGAACGCAATACTACAGAAGTTCTAAAAATATGTAGGAATTAAAAAAAAACATTTAATTGAAGCACTAACCATTTATTTATTTGTTTAAGATTACTAAAAGTATGTTGTTAAAATGTATTGCAATAACTGTAGCATTTTTAATAACAGGAATAGGCGCATCATTTATCATTTACCATCCATTACGTTGAAGTATAGGACAGTTACAATTGATCCACATGAACGAACAGTACCCATAAATCAAAGTTTTCCGATCATAGGAATCGACGCGACGCGCCTTGGGTTAACGCTCACGTTCCGGCGAACATAACTTTGGAACTTGAAGGAGAACTGACACAAACAGCGATAACCAACAATGGAGTCCGCGGGATCCGCCAACTACACCTATCGAAAGTTGGGTAACTGGCGCGCGAATGTGAGCCGCCGGACATGCCCGGCACTCGGAATAAGGAGACCCAGAAGGTAAACTTCATACGTAAGATTACATCAAAAACAGGCACGACATCGATTGGAAAGAGCAGCCGGGTATGAAACACTCCAAATACTTCCTAGGCGAAGACGGAGTAAACTCATATGCGGAGGCAGTAGAAGGCAGGCCCGATTAACCATCGGTGCCTTGACAGGGCACTATGCCACAAAACAAAAGCTCCACAGAATGCATCTTTCAACAAATAGCCAGTGTAGGGCATGTGGAGAGGAAACAGAGCCAATGCAGCACCTACTGTGTGACTGCGACTCTCTGGCTAGGAAAAGAATGGGACTCCTGGGGTCGGCCTATCCGAAACCGAGGACTTCAGGCTTATCGCCCTTAAAGACGTTGCCAAAGTTATGGTATGGCAAGAGGGCAACCTCAGCAGGCCCCACCAAAATAAGATAAGATAAGCTTCATACGTACCGCGCTCGAGCATCTCACACATCCCTCCAAACCCCTTGGAAAATCTAGTAGGGCACGGGGACACGCACGTGCGTAATGCCGTTCCTTCTAGAAAATCTCCGAAAGTGATTCGATTCACACGGCTTGAGGAACCCTTTAAGTTTCTCGCCACCCCCATAAAAGCCCGGTGAAGCTGAAACTGCCATCTGAGGCAATCAGCAAACTCTCTCCAAAAAAATCTTACACATAGACCCAGCCGCTGTTGTGAGATTCCGTGTCCGTGATAGGTTAAAGCTTAAATAAAGCTTACGTTCTGCAATCTCTTCATCTTGTGCCCGGGGTAGCCAACTTCTCGGAAACACACGAGACCGCACTGCGAGCTTTTCTACTGCGACTGTCTGATATCATATGGTACAGATAGCATGACCTGAAGCCCTTTACCCATATGAACGTGAAAGCAAGCAGCGGTATCTGTTGAGCATGCGAGTTGAACGAAGAGCACTAAAAGTTTCTGAAGTTAAATTGCGCTATCTGTTCCAATCTTAGCTTATACGTAGTAACAAAATGAAAATTGATCTAAGTTTCCGGGAGGTATACCTGTTTAATTTAATAATAAGATTTGTACCTTAAACTGTACCGAAATAATCGGTGTAGTAAGTCAAGCAGTGAGAAAATATATATATCTCCTGACCGATTTAGGCCATAGCGACTGTATGCACTGGATAGGCATATCTCCTTAGTATGGGTTCCGCTGAAGTGGCTTACGTACCCAATTTTGTTAGAGAAGGTACGAGCGCATTTTGGGCATGTCAATACCCCGCCAACGTAATGGTAGGTGATGGCCGCATTTTGTCTGGCCTTCAGATCATCCCACTTCCTACAGTTTCAGACCATATTCTTTAAATAACTCAGCTCCCTTCCCTGTGTGGTGCCGGGGATATAGAATTGCACCACCCCATCTCTTACCGTGGGTGTCGTAAAAGCCGACTAAGGGACCATTCTAGAGGATGGGCAGCAGCATCTCTCTGAGGTTAACTCTCAATTAACTTACTGCGATCGCCAACCTGCCTGCCAAACGTGGCGATTATGGCAAATCCCCTCATGTATCCTTGGGGGAGGCCTTAGTCCAGCAGTGGACGTCTTTTGGCTGAGATGATGATGATGATGATGATGATGAACTCAGCTCCATCTAATCTGATAATCCTGAACATCCCGCCAGATAAATACTCTTTAGTTCAGGGCGGGCGCAGTGATTATTTTTGAAATCAATGTTTAGACAATGAAACTAATTGATAACACAATTCTTCGCATGAAACTTCTTATCTTATCTTATCTTATCTTAGTGGGGCCTGCCGAGGTTTCCCTCTCGCAGCAACACTTCGACCCATCGGGATCTTTTGTGCAACCCCATCCTTTCACTCTTCTTCCTCTGTAAAGATAGATGCCATAAGCTTGGCCACGTCCTTAAGAGCGAAGAGCCTGTAGTCCTTCGGTTTCGGATAGGCCAACCCCAGGAGTCCCATTCTTTTCCTAGCCAGAGAGTGGCAGTCACACAGTAGGTGCTGCATGGACTCCGTTTCCTCCCCACATGCCCTACACAAGCTATTTGTTAATAGATGCATTCTGTGGAGCATTTGTTTAACTTACTCCGTCTTAAGGCGTTTTTGCCTAGGAAGTATGACACTTGCATTTAAACGTTTTTTATAACAATTATGTAAATTCTGAAGCAACATCCTATAAAGTAGAAAGGGAAAGTACTTGTAGCAATTTTTCCATTATAGTGACATTGATTCAGCTTAGCTATTATCATCGTCAGCCTTTATCAGTATCAACGTCCTACTCAATGACCCTATGGGTCAAGGCACGTGACGAATAGCTGAAGTCATGGCCCACCACCCTGGCCCGAAATGTAAATAAATAGGCTATGCTATCCCACTGTTAGGCAAAGGTCTCCATCATTGAATTCAAATCAAGTCATCGCTACAATTGATGGGTACTGGCTTAATCACCACGCTGGCCCAATGCGGGTTGGTGATCACAAACCAAGGTTATGCATCGCGATTTGCCACTCGGCCTCCGAGGCGAGGCCCAAAATGTCGGTTGCAGTTAACACAGTCGCAGTGTCAAAACACAAAGGTGCCTTACAAATACAACAAAGAATAAGATTGAAATAGTTATTCAGTGATTATTTATATATAATTTAACGCAAATATTGTTGCGAACAAATTACAATTTGTAAAAAGACAAAGTGTTGAAAAAATTCCACGAGCGAGATTCGAACCCGCACCCCATGGCATGCCGGGTCAGGTACACTGCCAACTATGCTATCGTGGCTCAACCCAACCCGCCGAAATTAATCAACACTATCTACTTTTACTTTATAAGCCAAAGGAGCCCCATTGAATGTCGTCTTTTTTTGAAATAGTTATTCAGTGTTTTGTTTCCGTCATATAAACATCATTTCAAACTAGCGTAAAAGAGACAAAACACGGAATAACTATTCGAAGCCTACTTTCTGTTTATTTGTAAGCAAGTATTTTGCACATTTAAATGCCACTTTAACGGACGTGTGTAAAAGTCTGTAATGGCGGCTTATCGCCGTCCGGCACGGTTGGCAATTAGCAGCTGAAAAGCGTGAAAGCCTATGGAATCAGCCGCTTAGAGCGTCAATGCTGGCCAGCGCAGCCGTATAGACACGCGACCAGTGATCATGGATTAGTGCTGCCGTTTAAGCTCTTTTATAACGCTTTTTTATATGACACTATTATTATTTCATCTGTGACCTAGCATTCAGCGGGTCTTCCCGAAAAATAAGGTTTCTAGCGCAGTGTAATGATTGCGAGTTTCTTTACTATTCTTTTTGATCATCATCAACCTGTCGCAGTCTCATTGTTCGACAGGTAGGTCGGCGCTTTCTAAATTTTTAATATGACAATTGAATTGCTAAAGTTTTCAGTATTTGTTAATTGTAGGTACTTTGTTGCTGAGACGTGGTCACTCAAAGAGCAATGGAGAGCTATGCTCGGGGTTTCTCTACGTGATCGAATCAGAAACGAGGAGATCCGCAGAAGAACAAAGGTTATCGACATAGCCCGAAGAGTTGCTAAACTCAAGTGGCAGTGTGTAGGGCACATTGCTCGCAGGACTGATGGCCGCTAGGGCGGAACAGTCCTTGAGTGGCGACCACGTAGGTACCGGAAAGCGCAGTGTGGGCAGACCTCCAACAAGGTGGATCAACGATCTGATGAAGGTCGCGGGAAGCCGCTGGATGCGAGCAGCTCAAAACCGATCGTTGTGGAGATCCTTGGGGGAGGCCTTTGTCTAGTAGTAGACGTTCTTTGGCTGAGATGATAATGATGTACTATGTAAACCTAATCAAAAAAAAGGACAGAGAAGACCAGGCCGCAGATAGGTGCAATGGCTACAGAAAATAGCCGAGTGGTGACATCTGGCACTTCAGAGCTTTTCCGAGCCGCAAGTGGCCATACTTACTGATAGCCGACCTCCGATAGGAGATGGCACTTGAAAAAGAATAAACCTAACCCAAACTAAAAACTACCCTAACAAAATTTTAGTTATGAAGAATGGATAAAAAATTATATTAATTAAATTGAAGAATTTAAATATTTTTTATAGAATTTATAAGTTGATATTATGTTAATACGACAATCTAAATTTTTTCAAACATTTTTCATCTAGATATACTAATATTATAAAACTGAAAAGTTTGTTTGTTTGTTTGGTTGAACGCGCCAACCTCAGGAACTACTGGTTCGAATTGAAAAATTATTTTTGTGTTGAATAGTCCATTTATTTAGGAAGGCTATAGGCTATATTACATCACACTATGACTATTAACGCGGGTGAAACCGCGGGGCACAGCTAGTATATTATATAGCTTTCAAACTATAATAGTGACAAAAGCAATAAATTAAATGCTAGTGTCGAATCTAGCGGTTTGTTTGTTGCGCGTTGTTAGCGCGCTGATTAGATTTTTCACCGGGCAGCAGTGATCCACAAAGGAATTACTCCTAATCCGGTTACCGCTCGTTGCTCGTTGCTCGTTGACCAGCGGCAGGCGGCAAGTGACGCGGAAACTGATGGCGCTGCGTTCACCGGCTCGTTTCAATATTTTCGTTTCGATTAAAAACCCCGCTTACGTAAACACTTTTGTTTATCTTGTTTAAACGTAAATAAAGCGATAGTTACTTCATCATAAAAATATAATTCAAAACTGGCTGCAGTCAATGGACTATTACGAGACAGAGACTATGATCGCAAAATAAACAAAACACACACACACACACACAAAACCGGTCGTTGTGGAGATCCTTGGGGGAGGCCTTTGTCCAGCAGTGGACGTCTTTTGGCTGAGATGATGATGATGACACACACACACCCCTACACACATACACACCCTCTCACACACACATACACATCCTCACACACACACACACACACCCACTCACACACACACACACACACACACACACACACACACACACACACATACACACACGCACATACACACCCTCACACACGCACATACACACTCAATCACGTTCGCATTAATTTTATAAATGTTAAGTACCTACTATTTTATGTTTTCTTGTGCCTTTAGGCAGGGATGAGACCTGGTGTCCTATGCACAGGGTTTACCTAGTTAGGGCACCAGTCTTCAATATTATTTGACACCAAAATATAAATAGTTGTAAGATTACTGTGTAATAGGAGAAAATAAATATTTTTATTATTATTATTTTATTATCATTAAATTCATTCATATAAAAGAAAATTCAATTTTTAATTTTTATTTTTTCCTACGAGTAAGCATCATCATCTCATTTCAACTGATGTTAAGTGATGACACGGCCGAAGGTGGAAGCGGGAACCCGGGATCCTCAACTACTGAGGCACAGGCTATTGCCGGAACACAACAATGCTACGAGCATTGATGTTATGACGACATATTTAGATAAGAGGTGGTAGCTAGCAAGGTGGACAAACAAGCCCTACCATCACCAAACCGAGTTTACAAACATGTACTGGGAAACGAACCTGGGATCTTTGGGTCTGAGACCGGTGGTGGTCCTAACCACCTGACTAGAGTTAAGGCGGTAAAAACTCTAATGAAGTGCAAACTCATTTAAAGAAAACTTTTTTTTTAATATATAAAGAGGTGATTTTTGGTGGTTCTAAATTACAATAAGATTAGACAGTTTTTTTAAATAGTGCAGCTCCTATGATCCTACACTAGGCTCTATGGTTTTGTACTTATCTAGAGGTCTGTATTACCACTTCCAATAACTTAGTTACTTAATTCAGTAACAATTGAAGTGGCACGCTCTCGTTTCCCTGCATTGTTGTTATCTGGGCACTTAGGCAGGAAGGCCGCGTCGCCCTAATTCCCGCAAACGCCCTGAGTTATGAACTTCCACACTGTTTTATATCGCGCCATGGGATTAAGGGCATTACTCTGCCCAGGGAAAACAAACACTCCGCTTAATAATTCACTCGCTGTTGGTATACCTGTAAGGTTTATAAATCAATTTGAAACATAACGCGTCCATGGGATAGACGCATAATCCCTCCCTGGACGATTGATAAAGTAATCCCGTGTGTAAGACAATGAGTCTGCGTGAGATTGTTTTTGAATAATAAGGTACTTAGTCATAGAGCTCAACTCAAACTTCATGTAAGATTTATTTAAAAGAGCGATTCAGTTCAATTTTACAATCTGTTGATAAATTAATGTTAGCCAAGGCAATCTCTGGGATATCATAAAACTAAACATAAAAAGAAAATAAAATAAATCAATTAAACTTATGAAATCTCTAACTTTATATTACCTAAATGTTATATTACTGACACCATACGATGAGTGAATTACCAAACCGAATCGCACCATAAAAATTATATTATAAAATATTATAAAAAAAATTGTTTTTCACCAAGTCCAATGGCGTCGCATAGCCGCCTTGTTGGTTTTTTTAACGTCACCTATCTAAGAACACTTGGGCAGTAAGACGAATCTAACGATACCTCAATTATGTAAAGCCGTTCAGCGGTTCTGGAGATATGAGGTAATAAAGAATATTACATACAAGATAGGCGCGAAAAACATATACTCTTCCTTTGCAGTAAAAATAGTAATAAACATATAATATATCAGTGGACCCGGCGAACTTCGTACCGCTTTGACAGTTTCCATTCATTCCCATCTATCTAATCCTATGTGTTAATCCAGGTTATAAACTATCTGTATGTCGAATTTCATCCAAATCCATTCAGCAGTTTTTACGTGAAAGAGTAACAACAATCCATCCATCTACACTTACAAACTTTCGCGTTTATAATATTAGTAGGATTATTAAATATAATAAAAATATATAAGTAAGTAAGTAGTATAATAAAATAAGCGATTTCAATTCAGACGCTTGCTTAAGAAGGTGCCGCGCGGAATACGAAAATTTACGTGTTTTTAAGTCACTGGTGCTAGGCGCTGAATAGGTCATATACGTTAAAAGGACTAGTGTAGGTTAGCTTGATCCTTTCACAAGGCCATGGTTGTCTTGGAATTTGAAACAAACACCCAGAAACTGCATAAACAATACGTAAAAGTAATGATATCTAAAAACTTATTTCTTCAGAAACTTTGTAAATATAGCACAAATGAAACAATGATCCGACATCAAAATGTTTGTATTGATATTCCGCAGGCCACTGTTGTCTTATTTTTCAATTAAAAAATATGAATATGTAAATATTAAGACTTTTATTATTTTTTACCCAAACGCCTATGATTTTACAAAAGTAAACATTGCTCTAATTGAGTGAATTTCTCAGGCGAAAATATTACGCGTCTAGGCTGAAAACGCTGTAATGCTTTATAGATAATATCACGATATTTTTTTTCAAAATTAAGAAGACATGTATCAATATGAAGTCACATAAATTATATTTGTAAGACTATTAATTTTCAAGAGAAAAATAATTATATGAGTTAAATCACCAGCCTACTCTGTACAGATATTAGTGTGCGTGCGTACTCGTAGTCGTGCGCCGTCGTCACACCACTGTCACGCGCCGCTCTTTCGCTATCATAAAGAAACTTGAAACTCGCAGTTTTGCATCCGCGCGGCACCCCCTTATAAGATTCGTTCTAGTTCGCTAGATGTTAGCGCATAGACTATACTACGAACGTGCTGATGATTCATGGACTTCAGGATACTTTCTATATTAGGACTATTACGAACGTAATACGTAACGTTACGAACATAATACGTAACGATACGAACTGTTGATACAAAACGTTTACAATCTTCTTTTTCCCTGTATTACCGTGCCGCGTAAAAAACTCCATCATGAAAATGCTATAGGTAAACTTCAAGTTAGGTGTTGTGTGGTAGGTAATAACATTAATAAATTTGTAGTAAATCGGCAAATTCCAGGAATCGTAAGTGCGGCCACAACTCTAAACTGTTTCCGCGTGATTGATGTTGGGAGGGCGAGGGGCTGCATTGACGGATGTGATTAGGGTGACCATTATGAGACGCACGCTTTAGGCCAAGCGCGAATGGGAGTGATGGCTTTTTGCGTGTCAAAAAACCATCACTCCCATTCCGATTCTGGCTATGTCGAGATTGAAGTCTTCAATGGAATTGAAAAGGTACAACATTTTTTTTAATTTTATTTGTTAATAATAAATTACTTACAGTATCGTGGGAGTTTACGTCTTAAGATATTTTAAAGCGTGATTAAGTACATAAATTATTACATTATTAATACATACCTATTACTTAACATCATCATCATCATCATCTTAACATGACAGACAATAATATTTTCTTATGAAGTAGTACAGATATGTACATATATTTTTTTTAGTTTTTTTATATATTAGAAGGAGGTAAACGAGCAGGCGGGTCACCTTATAGGAAGCGATCACCGCCGCCCATGGACACCAAGGCAAGATCAGAGGAATCGCAGATGCGTTGCCGGCCTTTAAGGAAGGAATAGGCTCGTTTCTTGAAGATCCCTAAATCGTAATGGTCCGGAAATACCGCCGTTGAGAGCTGGTTCCACAACAGCACTGTAGTTAGTGGTAAAAAATTACGTGAGAAACGCACAGTACAACAACTTGTACACTACCTGGAAGAACACTCCATAATTCATGATCGCCAATACGGGTTTCGGCCGAAACGATCAACGGGTGATCTTCTAGCGTACGTTGCACATCTCTGGGGTGAGGCTATTGACAAGCGTGGTGAGTCAATGGCTGTTAGCCTTGACATAGCCAAGGCTTTTGATCGGGTCTGGCACAAAGCTCTTCTCTCCAAGCTCCCGGCATACGGTCTGCCTGCTCAGTTCTGCAACTGGGTCGCTGGCTTCCTACATGAGCGGAGAATCCGTGTCCTGTCTGATGGATGCGCTTCGCGGTTCATGTCAGTGGACGCTGGTGTCCCTCAAGGTTCCGTTCTGTCCCCCACGCTGTTCCTTCTGCATATCAATGATATGCTTCCACTTGGAAATATTCATTGCTATGCAGATGATAGCACAGTGCATGGGGGATATAACGGTCACCCAGCGGCTGGGCGGGTCGAAACCGAAGTTAACCGAGTGAATCTTGTCATTGAGCTCGATCGGGTATTGGACCTCATATCTAAATGGGGCTCCAATAATCTTGTTGAGTTCAATGCCAAGAAAACACAGGTGTGTGCGTTCACGGCAAAAAAGTCACCATTCCTTCCCCTTCCAACTCTTCAGGGTACATCTCTAAGCCTGCAGAGCAGTATCAACATGCTCGGTATGACGATTCGATGCGATCTGAACCAAAAGGACTACATCGAAGCCGTGATCAAAACAGCCTCGCGAAAACTCGGAATTCTGAACAGGGTGCGGCGATTCTTTACGCCTGACCAGTTGTGCCTTTTGTACAAGACACAGGTACGGTCTTGCGTGGAGTATTGCTCGCACATCTGGGACGGTTCCGCAAAGTACCTTCTCGATGCTTTGGACAGATTGCAGCGTCGCGCTGTACGCATTATCGGCAACGCAGACGTCACAAATACTCTTGAAACTCTGCAATTGCGAAGAGATATTGCGTCACTCAGCGTGTTTTACCGCTTATACCATGGCGAGTGCTCTGAAGAACTCTTTGACCTCATCCCACCTTCTCCCTTCTTCCATAGGAGTACACGTGCTGCTCTCCGGAGTCACCGCTTCACTGTCTCTAATATTCCATCGCGCACTAAGAAATTTGGTGACTCGTTTTTATGTCGCACCTCTAAAACATGGAATAGTTTGCCAGCACACGTTTTCCCTCCTTCCTATGATATGGGGTCCTTCAAACGAGGCGTGAAGAGGCACCTTGTGGGCCGGCAAAGTGAGGATGACTGACGCTGCGCTGTTTTCACGCTGCACCAGTTATCGTCGCATCTGGATTCCATAGTTACTTAACATCAGGTGAATTGGAGTCATTTGCCGTGCTACGTATAAAAAAAAAAAAAACAGTAGTAGACCGCCATCCATCAAGATGGTATGGATGGAAGGACGATTGCGTATAGTGCGGTGAAGGAAATCAGCGGCAGGTATCAAACCGAACAATTCCTCAGAGCACTCTCCATGATAAAGGCAATAAAATACACAGAGAGACGCAACGTCTCTCCAAAAGGCCAGTGGATCGAGCCAACCAGAAGTTACCACGTCGTCGACAACTCAAGCAGCTCTGCGTTGAATGCGGTCAAATGGAAGAAGTTGGTACTGGGACGCTCCAGCCCAAAGATGGGAAAAGTATTCCATATGAGGCCTGACTTGTGCTTTGTAAAGCTGTAAGCGACGGTTCGGTGTGAAATGATGTCCCGCTCTATTGAGCACACCCAACTTTTTCGAAGTTAATTTAGCTTTACCTTCCAAATGACCGCGAAACTGAACGTCACTCGAAATATCGAAGCCAAGGATTCCTATGGTCAGTTTGGTATCAAGGGCTCCTTCGAAGTTTAGAGATACGACGAAAGGATGTTTTTTAATGGTAAACACACAAACTTATGATTTGGAAGGCTTAAAATGGACTAGGTTAAGTCGGCCCCAATTCGAGATATGACTTAACATGTTCTCAGTGTCAGTCACGAGTTTATTCCGGTTCTCGATGACGCTTTCCAGAGAAATATTAGTACCTCCGGTGTAAAGCGTATCCCTAGTCAGTACCGGGGCAGACTATTGCTATGCGACATGTCATTGATATGCAGAAGAAACAGTAGGCGACAGCACACACCTCTGCGGGACTCCAGCATTCACGGGCTTCAGGTCAGAGCATGATCCGTCAACCACGACTTTGATGCTACGCCCAGAAAGAAAGCTGGCGACCCACACACACAATTTCTCAGGAAGCCCGTATGATGGAAGTTAAGAGAGAAGAGCCCTGTACCATACCCTGTCGAAGGCTTTCGCTATGTCCAAGCTAACTGCCAGCGCCTCCCCTTTCCTCTCGACTGCCTCCACCCATCGGTGACCGAGGTACACTAAAAGATCATCAGCCGAACGACCGCGGCGAAAACCATACTGGCGATCGCTTAGTAGCTGATTCACTTCTAGGTACCTCAAGAGCTGGCAGTTTGTAATGGACTCCTATGGTGATAGCAGGCGTGGCGTTGTCATAGACTGCAATTGCATTTTGTTGCAGCAAAGGTGTTAAAAAAATAGGAGTGATCCATGTCGTTCAAAACGGCTGGCCACCACCGTGCCAATCCGATCCCGCGCAATCGACGCGCGCAATGACACATCGGCGGCGGCGGCTCGGTGCCACCGCGAAAGCCTTCCAGGTGACGGAGGACGGGCACGAGAGAAATGTACACACCACAACAAACATTTAGGTTACATTATTTATAGACAACAGCAGGTTGTTTCTAACAATCGCGGATAAAATCTCACTAAAATCACTTAGAAGGTTGAGACTTCGATTCTAGCTATTTTAAAGCTGCCACTATTGTGTCTTAGTTTTTTTAAAGCTGCCGCTATTGTGTCTTAGTTTTTTATATATTAAAAAAAAACACAAATGTTGAAAAAATTTCCACGAGCAGGATTTGAACCTGCACCCTTCTGACATACCGGGTCAGGTGCTCTTCCAATTAAGCTATCGTGGTTTTAACCAGCCCGCCGAAATTATTCAACACTTTTAACTTTGAAAGCCAAAGGCGCCCATTCAATATCAACAACTACCGTCACTAACATCCGATCATAATATTTTTACAAATATTAAAGATCAGTTAAGAAGTAGGCAAGCTATTTATAAAATGTTCAAAATATGCGTTAAAAATTATTTTGAACATTTTTTATTTGTTATTCCTTACGTGTAAGCAGTTGGGCTTCATCTCTCCTGATGTTAACGAATAATACCGAAGTTGGGAGCGTACAGTCAACAGCAAAGGTAACTGATGATTGGTCAAGTTTCAAAATATAAAATCAGTATGAAAATCAATTTTTTTTAAACGCATATCGAAAAACCTTCGAGTACTACTAACTAGTACCTGCAGACTTTGACTATAATTATATAGAAAATAAACATCATCTACTTTTGCTGTTGAACTGTACTTCACCGCTTTCTGATCTTTGACTATTGGAACTCAATAATGTTACTAAAATTGATGTTATTGTGATATCTATCTATACTATTAATAAAGAGGTAAGTTTGGGATAATGTTTGTTTGTTTGTCGGGGCTAATCTCTGGAACTACTGGTCCAATTCCGAAAATTTATTCACTGATATAATGCTACATACCTTGCGGGTAACATAGGCTATGTATTATTTTGATAAAGTAAAAAAGCGCTGCTTAACCGCTTCATCTGCGTACGCTGATCAAACAGATGGGTATACATGAAAATAATGTACTACAAAAATGTTATGCATCAGTTGATGAAAAAAAAGTCAGCGACACGATATAAGTACCTAGCTTTTATAGTAAAGCCACAAAAACGTTATTTATCTACACTAATGTTACGAAGAGATAAGTTCGTAAATTTGGATTTAGGAGGTAATCAACGAAACTACTGATCCAATTAAAAAAAAATATAGTGATTATTGGGCAGTCTGGAACACTGAACGACAGAGATCGAACGAATGTGAGATCGCTGGAGTGAAAGTGTTCCAGAATGCCCAATAATCACCTACTTATTCCAATATTTAGAATTCGCATAGCATCATCGCATCTAATTTGGTAGCTTAGTTCTAGAAATATTGCGAAATCAAAAATAAGTCACAGAGAAATACATGCAAATTTTATTATTTCTCTCTTTGACCATGTACTTAAAGATAAGATTTTTTTTGCCATTACATTGTTGTTTTTACGACATATTTAGATAAGATGGTTGTTACTAGCCTTACAGACTTAAAACAAGCCCTGCCTAAAATCAAAATCGGCACCTGTTTGTCTAACCAGAGGCGATTGCTGTTCTAACTTGGAGAAAGAGAATCCCTTCTCCAACACTAATGGGCAGTGACGCTGAAATCGAAGTGGACAATGGATTGGCTCGCAAAGTACATAGTAGGTATGGAACATCAGACGCGATATATCCCAATAGATATATCGTTGGATGCCGAGTATCATCCAGATGTCTTGGGTTCAGTTCCTAAGTCGGTAATGTGTGTGTGGGGGCAATTTTCGGAAGTATAGTTTATTTTTCATATGTTACGGGTAAGCAGTCAGCCTTCATTTCACCTGGTGTTAAGTGATGATAAGGCCGGAGGTGAAAGCGCACTTCACGCGGAATCCTCAACTACTGAGGCACTGGCTATCTTATCTCTAGCTGCCGGAACACAACAATGCTACAAACATTGATGTTATGGCGACATAACATGGTGGTAGCTGGCCAGACGGATAAACAAGCCCTACCACCAACCAAACCGAGTATATAAACATGTACCCGCTGGGAATCGAACCCGGGACCTCTGGGTCTAAACCGGTGGTCTTAACCACTAACCACAGAGGTGGATGAAAGTTCCGTTTGTCGAAAGCTTTAGATCGCCAACCCGCATTTCGGAAGCTTTGTGATTAAGCCAATACCTATCAGTTGTAACCATGCTTTGATTTTAATAATGGAGGCCTTAGCCGAACAGCATATAGGGACATCATATAGTACTACTTATATGTATCTGTAGGTAATAAACCTATTAAAAAATTTATATTGCGAGACAGTTTAATCGTAGCATCATTCTAACCTTATCAGAAGCTGGTCAACGCATATTCTTTAATAGTTTTTTTTTGGACCGATTTTATTATTTTTTCGTTAAAAATTAAAGGAAGGCTTTGTCTACGTCCCTATGTTTTGCTTTTTTTCATAAATTAATTATTAAAAAAGATATGAACCTTTAGAAACCTTAAAAACTGGCCAGTTATTAGCTGTGTTTAGACATCCAGCAAACAAATTTGACGAGATTATATAAAAAAAGCAAAACATAGGGACACAGCCAAAGCTTTTTTTTAATTTTTAATGAAAAAAGTAATTAAATCGGTCTAGTTTTGAAGGAGGAATCAGGGGACTACGAAACGTTGATTTTGTCTACTTTTCATATAATCAGTCGGCCTTAGTATTTCCTCTTAACATTGTAATTTAAGCTAGGATAATATAACATATATTTATTTTTAATTAACCTTGAAAATATCGTTTGCCCTAGGGTATAACAGGGCGGATAGCCAGTGCCTTTGCAAGAGACTGTCTGGTCTGCCAGCGAGTGAGCCTATTAAGCCGTTGGAGTTGCCCAACATTCTGTTCCTAACTGACAATATCTTTTTGCGCGTTATTGCATGAAAGTCATTGACATGCGCATCTGCAAACATGCCAGAAGCGCTACAGTACCTAGGCAGCCCCAACAACACTCTGAACAAGTTATTATATAGAATTCGCAGGGCGCTGTATGCCCTTTGGGTAAAGCTGGACCACAAGCCGCCTGCGTAAAATCATTGACAAAATGATTTGAACAAGGTGACCTTCACGTCCGCTGTATCACGGTAATATTATCTGCTATACATTGTGCGTACCTGCGCGCCAGCATGTTACCCCTGACAGCCAACGCCCTACGCTCCCTTTCTATGTCACTATCGTCTTTAAGATCTGCGTTGATCACGTGACCCAGATATTTGAAACTATTCACTCTATTAAGCTCACTACCGTACAGCCTGAGTGATGGCACGTATCTATGGCAAATACTACGTGTTGCAAAAACCATTAATTCAGTTTTTTACAGTTGTATTTAAGACCATGGTTTTCAGCGTAAGTTTCGCAGACACGCAGCAAATCTTCCAGCGCACAGATCGACGGACTCAGCAGCACCATATCATCTGCGTAGCTGATATTATTGATCATGCGACCATCTATAGAGCACCCCGCATGCATGTTGCTGATTCTGACGATCAGCTAAGTGAGGTTAACCCGCCCTGTCTTACACCACAATCCATTTTGTACGAGTTCGACATAGCTTTCCCCCATCTCACAAAGTTTTCCCGATGATCATAAATTGACTAACTCCTTGGGCATTCCTGTGGCCTCTAGCTTTTGCCATAGTAATCTATAACACACCAGATCAAATGCCTTTGTGAGAACGAAGAAACAGTCATAAATAGGTGTTTTTCTTTGCATATACCAACGGTCTCCTTGACAACAAATATGGCACTTTCTGTTAACAGGCCCTTCCGAAAACCAAATTAAGCCTCATGTAGATCTGAATATTTGCCCAACTGTTTATCAAGGAGCCCGTCAAGAACCTTAGATGTCACTGTGGAACGAGATAGGTCTGTAGTTGCTTGTGTCTTGTATTTGTAAATCACCTGTTTTATTTTTTGCAATGGGAACTATTAATGTTTTCATAAGGTCATGTGCTGGATGCGAGCAGCACAAAACCGGTCGTTGTGGAGATCCTTTGTCCAGCAGTGGACGTCCTTTGGCCGAAGTGATGATGTGGTAGATAAGAATGTCTAATAAACAAAATTTACAACATACTCAACACCCTAGGTAAGTGAATACCAGTATACTTAAAGTGTTTAATGCTGAGCCCGTCGTGGCCAGGCGACTTACACCTACTTATTTTATTATGTCACGAACATCCTGTCAGAGAAATAAACGCGTGCCTCGCCACTCAGTGGCTCAGCTCTGAACGCCTCGTCTCCTGTTGTTACATTGTTAGCAGTAGGTAAGTAATGCCTGAACTCTAAAACGCTGCATAAACAAATTCGCAATATGTTTATGATCCCCCAATGCTCGCGGGCAGGCCAGGCCTCGAAGTTTGTGTACTCCGCCAAAATTTACCTACAAAAGTCCTTATACTTATGTTGACTAGCAATAAAAATATATACATTTTAATTGTATTTTGATTTTTCAAATTTCAAGAGTTACGCATAAAATCAAATATGTCGTCAAATGGTGGTTTGTCATTTATTAGCATCTAGAGCTCAAAACAACGCCTAGTGTCCCTGTGCGCATCGCTGTGAAAGTGATCAGAAAAAAATACATCTATATGTATATTAATACGTGAAGCAAAAACTTTGTACCCCTTTTTATGAAAATTACGCGGACGGAGGAGTATGAAATTTTGCACACTTATAGTTATATAGGGAAGGATTGCAGAATGATAATATATATTTTTTAATTATACATAAAATATACATTAAATCAATAAAACAAACATTACACACACTACCATGTATTTGACACACACGCATAGAAACTCTTTTCAAAAATTTCAAAAATGGAAGAGGAGCGGCCGAAATCTGTCAATGCTTATCCAAACTCACATACAATCCGTGCAGCCTTAATAAAATTACGGTCGAATTTCGACTACTGGGCGACCACTAGTTATAATTAATATGCATGTTTGTTATTGTTTTCCACGCCGAGTTTGTTATTAGACGATGATATATATCGCTAATGAAAGTAAAGCTATCACTATAAATGTTTATGTATTCAAAGTCCGCACATAACCAGTTTTGATCGGTAGCTAAAGATAGCTACAAAATCCCAATCAAACTGTAGTTAGCTTTAACTCGAGTACTGAGAAATCTCGGACGGGGCAGTCTGTTATTTCAAATATTTTTTTAAAAATTATTTATCATATTGTCACAGTTTTATGAAATAGTAATACTGTGATATTGTCGATACTGTAACGCTCGGCTGAGTCGTTACTTAGGTACCGGGGGGTTTCTTCAATGAAAAGGCTTTAAAGCACTAGATATTATATTTAGTTCAATATTAAGACAATAATCAAACAATCGTTGTCGCGGTTGTCAATCGAGTCCGCGATGTTCTTCTTTTTGCTTCCATCTCTTTTTCTATATCGTTTGAATTCAGGCCACGGCGGCTGCCAGTCAGCATGCCCGAGCAAGGAGTCTCGGTTACTACAATACACAGAGCAAGAGTTACAAATAATGACACAGTTATTTGAGATGCGACAAGAGTTGACTGGTAGAAGTATACAGAAGTCCCAGAACCAAATGTAATGTCTACAAATAAATATAAAAAATATAAAAAATCCTAAATAAAATAAAGCATTGCTATATGCCTAAGGGAAACAAGGAATACGTCGCCTACAGTATGTATGTATTAGCAATTGGTGGTGTAAAGTTTAAAGCTGATGGTGGAGCTGGTTTTACTGTCTCCGCACTGTCCAAGCGGTTGTGTCTGAAAATCAGCGTGTTTCTCCCGGGCAAGATAAGCTACGACCGACCTTTTTGCACTGCTGCAGCACACATAGGTACATGCCACATAATGTAAGCTTATTTTGAAAATATGTTTTGCTTATATCCATTGTATCATTGTTTTATGTGTGTGTGTCTGTGGTTTTTGTATTAAATGTTTACCTATCTATCTATCCATCTGTCTGTTGGCAGGTGACGCTGTGGCCAAAGGTGGAAATGCAATTTACTCTGAACACTCAACTTGTTACGAAGCAGCCACACAGTTAGACGAGTCACAAACACTAATACAATCTTCCTTATTCGCAAACGTCATTAAAACTTGAACCTGTGTTGTTTGTCTTATGTGTTAAAAAGTTGACAACGACAACTTTGAACAAGATTTAGAAGTCTCACCCGAGTTCTTTCCGTAATAATATATTCTGTAACAAATAACACGTGTGTTGGACTCCATTTTAATTTCCAGCTAGCGTACAATTGTACCCTTACTACTTATTAGAATATTTCTAATAAGTAGTAAATTTAGCATTAAGCCGATTTCAAGTATTCTTGAAATCGGCTTAATGCTAAACGCGAAGCCATTAATTAAGAATAGATTTTAAATTAGTAAGATACTTTTATAGATATGGATAGGTAAGTATTTGCTATCGTTTTACTGAGACAAAGTGAAATATCAATAGATACAAAACGAATATTCGTTTTGTATCTATTGATATTTTATTTTAATTGTTTCATTGTATTTTGATTTTAATTCAAAATGCTGCCGACTGACGCCATCTCATTTGCATCCTTCAACACAGGCAAGGGATCACAACTTCTAACTTGAATATTAAGAATGCAATATTTGTGATGTATGTTTTGTTATAGTATCTAGATAAGGAAGCAGTTTAGTGAATAATTTTCATTGGACCACCTTTATAATACCATGTAATATGCAAAAATAAATAAATATGAATAAGATTGCTCAGGTTTTAGAATGAAGTGATGACGAGGGATTCCCAAAAGACGGCAAAACAGTTTTAAAAAAAAGAACGAAAATATATTTTTAAAGGTTCGGTGACGCGAATGATCAGTGAAAGTAAAAATGCGCTTTCCATTAGGAGAACCCCTCTGGTGTAAAACAAAAAAGTGACATTAGCGAGGTACCTAATAAAAAAAAATCTTCTTCTTTTAAAAGTAAAACTCGATAGTTAAACATAACCTCAGTTCTATCAATATTAGACTAGGACAAGGACCCCCTCTGGTTAGGCACTAAATCTTAAACTAGCGATGGCCCACGCCGAATTTTGTTGCTTTAACATCTTTATTGTATGATTTTATACAAATGTACGACAAATACCTGGTGACATGCAATAAAGATCTATGCTATTTTATAAATTGTAGTGTGCTACATTGAATCAAAATCCTATTTTGCACGATAGACGATATTAAATGTTTGGCGCCTATCTGAGTTAATGTTTACCAAAAAATGTACTGCGCAAACATTGCCACAGCCGAAACAGCAGGCGTTTCGCTCCATTCCATTTCAGGCGAAATATCCCAATAACATTTACCACTGATAGGCACTGGCCGGCGATTCGCAGCCGTTGGCCCATACTCATTGTGTTCACATAATAATATGTTTAGTGGGTATCAGCTTATTATCAGCACTTATTGGATATTCTGTGAAAACCGTTCCAAACCTTTGCCTCCATGCATAATCGGGCATTTATATACAAATATAAATAATAGATTGTATACTTTAGACAATCTAATAATTTGTATAGACTTTATATGAGGTCAATTCTCATTCACACGCTTGTGATTCAGCGACATTAGCGTAAGGAAGGAAGTCACTATTTACAATCCAAAACAAATTGTCGAACTTCTTACCCATCTGGTTGGCTATATGTACCTGCTCTGTGTAGAGTCTCAAGCTGGTGATGTAACCTCTAT
>CAUJAO010000286.1:0-19286 GCA_963082485.1 Eudonia mercurella
ATGATGAATGATAATAGAAATGAGAAGTGAGAAATGATATACCCCCCAACCCCTCAAATATCTCAGTAAAGATGTGGTAATTTGAAAAGTGACGTTGTACTGTTTTGTTTCATTTGTCAACTCTCATGCACACTCACGAACAATTAACGGTTAATAATCCACCATTATTTGACATTAATATTCGACATAACACAATTTTTAGAAAATAAAACAAATGCGCAGACATGTCTCTTCACTTTCCGTCAAGAAGTCTGTTTAGCTCTTTCTTACTGTTTTACTCCATTATTTTTTCTATATTTTATCTGCACATAAAACATACAAACACAAATTAAATCATGATGCATTGTCACCCTTTCGTCTTGGTTCTGATTTAAGACTGCAGAATAGGATTAGGATCGTCAAACACGCTTCGCAAATCTCAGCGCACTGGCTATGAAGTTTCTGTTCTTACATTATTAGGTAGGTAGATTAGATTTTGCCATTGTATAAAATTAAAAAAAAAAATTAAAAAAAAATTAATTAACTTTTAATTTATTTCTTTCTTTACTTCAGTCAATGATGCCTATTTTTATTTTTTATTTTATTTTATTCAGGACAATAAACAATTACACAATAACAAATATGTCATACATAATTATAACCAAATGGAATCATTGTGCAACCAGCGACATTGTCCACAACAGAGGTAAAAAAAAAACAACAACTATGTACAATTAAGACAGAAACATTAAAATGCAACATGCAAAGACTTGCATACAAAATATAGAATAAATCCGCAATACTATATTGGTGACAATTAAATTGTGCTTTGTATAAAGAATTGTATATAAACAATTCGAATTTGTTTAAGATTAAAACTATTTTAAATAAACTTTAAATAAAACTATTCAACAATGGCCTATGGTGCATCATTTAGAGAGTAGCATGCATAACAAAACATTAAATACATAAATACTTTATAGTTTCACATAGCATGGATTTTAACGAATAACATTGAATACTTATTTTCGTTTATTTAATTTTTTTTTATAAATGTTACTCAAACCAACTGTCTTAAATCTTGATAACAACTTGAAATTCTGAGATATTCTTTAAAGAAACAGTTAGAAATCCTCATGTTGTCTTCAGAGTCTAGATTTAGAAAGGATGTTCAGAAACGCGTATCATTCTCAATGGCCGTGAAAGCGGCTGCCTTGAACATTTGAACTACATTGTTACAAAATATGAGAGTGAACTAATAACAGGATATTTTTTAACACAAAGGACATAATACAGCTTAAAAGAAAATGTTAATGAAACTTTTTAATTTGTTGTAATTTGATAAAAAATTTAGGCTGTTTTTTTATATTTTTAAGACCTGTAGGGTTACTCTTGAAACACAATTGCAATAATCAATTTCCAATCACAAATCTAAAAAATTCAAATGGCACTCTATCCATCCATAGGGAAGGCTTTTGCCCCAGCAGTGGGGACATAAAATGAGCTGATGATGATGATGTTATAAAAACACAAACAAAACCAAAATCAATAAAATACTGAATGCGTCACGGCTGATGCGTGCATACAAAAAATAATTCCAATCAGTCGGTAAAGGTTTTTTAGTATGTTCGTTGTTGTGATAAGAATTTCGCTTAGTGCGTCATCTAATGCGTCATACTCACGTCATACTTGTTTTAGACGGAGTGGTCGCTAACTTGTCGAAATTTTGCCGTAATTATTTTTTTTAAGTTTGAACGATAATGAAGTTCTTTTGTGAAATAGTATACCTCTTTAATTAAAAAGCACCTAAAAACATCTAATGTATTCGCTGAAAGGCTGTTTCATATCATGCACATTTTGTAAGTACTTACTTAATTTGGATGTGTTTGTAAATAAATAACTTTTAAAAAAATTCTTGCAACACACCTTCTTCATAATTGAACTTTAACCAAGCTTGACTATACCAAATTTTTTTTTCTTGGTTTATTTTTAAGAAAAAATTACAAATCTATTTCTACTTTGTGTGCTTAAAAAGAGTACAAAGTGTTTTCTTCATATTATTATATTATGTTTCTATGGGCCATTGTTGCCTGACTTAAATAAAATAAAATAAATTAAAAATATGGAATATAGATTTGTAACGGAGCCCAAGAGTTTCAAATCAAATCATTATTTACTCCCCAGAATTTAGTTAACAAGATCTTTAATCAAAGTATTTTTTTATTATTATAAATTTTAACTTATTATTTAAATATTAAAGGTATCACGATACCAATCTATCTTAGAATTCACAAAAAATGTCAACATTGACTCATTAAAATTTAAAAATCACACTATTAAGTGAGACTTGTAACTTATTAAAGTTACAAGTCTATCTCGCACACACCGGTCAGTGGAATACTTTCCCTGTTTCTTGTCGTACCAAACTGCAAAAAAAGGTTTTTAAAATATTCATACACCAGCTCGCATACCGGCTAGCCAGTCACTCGTCTGAATACCGTAGCGTTGACGAACGAAGAAAGTACGCTGTATGAATTTTAACTAACCGTTATCTGATAGCCTATAAGCGATAACTAAAAGTTTTTAACACAAAAGACGATAAACTATTGGGTTCTGTGCTGGAATTGCGAAATATGTTTACTTATCAGTTTTAAAAATGGTCGAAATCTATTTATTATTTGTATATTTTATACACTTGTCTACATGTATATTTTGTCAACAATGTATGTTTTTAGTTGAAAATATCAAATAAATCATAATAAAATATATTTCGCTTTTTTATCTTGATACCCTTGATTGACTGGTAGAGAATGCTTTGAGGCAATAAGTCTGCCCTTTGCTGTATTTTTAATAGAGAATAAATAATGAGTGACTAATTTTAAAAACTCCGAAAGATTTAAATTCCCTCAATTTATTATGCAACTTTGGGATTCGTCAGCTGCTCTGTTATCAACTCTTTCGTTACTTTTCTTAAATGCCTCTTTTCCCGTAACAAACTCATTTACGAATAATATAATCAACAAATTATTTCATTTCAAATATTGGAAAAACAATTATTATTGTCCTTATGTAAATCAGCTACACTGCGGATTGCTCGGCTAGACATTCGCTAGTCCAAATGTAACCAGCGCGATGACGAACGAGGAAAGTACGCTCTATGAATTTTTACTCACCGTTACCTGATTGTCTATAGCGATAACGATATAGTTTTTAACACAAAATTCTTGGGTTCTGTGATGGAATTGCGAAATATGTTTACGTAGCAAATTTTAAAATTGCCGAAAATTATACTCGTATCTTATTTCTATATTTTATACCTACTACATGAAAACATACATTGTAGATGTGGTATATTTTGCTTTTTTTTTCTCTTGATACACTTGCTTGACTGGTAGATAATGCTTTAGGGCAATAAGTCTGCCCTTTGCTGTATTTTTGCAGTAAAGAATAAATAATAAACTCTTTCGAAACTTTTCGTTTAGCCGAATTTAAAAAATGCCGAAAGATTTAAATTCCCTCATTTTACCGTGCAACTTTGGGATTCGTCAGCTGCTCTGTTATCATATCAACTCTTTCGTTACTTTTCTTAAATGGCTCGTTTCCCGTAACATATAATATAGTCAACAAATTATTTCATTTGACATATTTGCAAAATACTTATTATTTTCCTATGTAAATCAGCTACGCGGATACCGGCTAGCCATTCGCTTGTCTGAATGTAACCGGCGCAATGGCGAACGAAGAAAGTATGCTCTATGAATTTGAATTAACCGTTATCTAAAATGTTTAAATAATTTTTAACGCAAATTTTGTTGCGAAACAGGTTACAAAAACACAAATGTTAAAAATATTTTCACGATCAGGATGAAATTTTTTAAATATTTGTGTTTTTGTAACTTAAGATAACGGTTAGTTCAAATTCATAGAGCATACTTTCTTCGTTCGCCATTGCGCCGGTTATCTGATAGACTGGCGATAACTATACGTTTTAAACACAAGAGGCGATATAAATTCTTGGGTGCTGTGCTGGAATTGCGAAATATGTATAATAAATAATAATGTAAAGCAAATTTTTCAGTATCATCAACATCACCATCACATTTATGTCTCCACTGCTGGGGCACGAGCCTTCTCTATGGATAGATAGGGAGAACCGGCCCTAAACCACCACGCTCTGGCCCAACGCGGATTGGTGGTTGGTCCTGGCTGCATTAAGCCGGGACCAGCGGCTTTACGTGTCTTCCGAAGCACGGAGGAGCTCGAAATAAGAAATAAAATTTAGGTCACCCACCCGATGACCGGCCTTTGCGAATGTTGCTGTACCTTAGCAATCGCAGACCGCGTTAACCCCTGCACCTAATAATATATAATATAATATATACTAATAATACATACAAGATACATACAAGAGATCGAATCAGAAATGATGAGATCCGCAGAAGAACAAAGGTAACCGACATAGCCCAAAGAGTTGCTAAGCTCAAGTGGCAGTAGGCAGGGCACATTGCTCGCAGGACTGATAACCGCTGGGGCGGAACAGTCCTCGAGTGGCGACCGCGTACCGGAAAGCGCAATGTGGGCAGGCCTGGACGATCTGGTGAAGGTCGCGGGAAGCCGCTGGATGCGAGCAGCACAAAACCGGTCGTTGTTGAGATCCTTGGGGGAGGCCTTTGTCCAGCAGTGGACGTCTTTTGGCTGAGATGATGATGATGATGATGATGATGATGATATACACACAATAACAAACACAAACACAATAATAATCACAATTTTATTACTTATTAAAATAATAAAATTGGTTTATTGGTTTTTTCAAACTTGGAAGTTCGTAATGGATATCAAAATGTCTTTTTAAACGCTCTTAATTAAACACAAAACAGTTTTGATTACCACCTTTCTTTTGCTATAATTATTTGTCGGTTTGTACAATGCGAATATATTCCTTGGCAGAGTCCAAAGCAACGGAGCTATCATAGTAATAACACAAAATAAGAAGACTGCAGAAGGCAAGCTTCATACAAACGCGTTAAAGTAACGCACACTCGTTTATGTCGCACCTCCAAAAGATGGAATAGTCTACCAGCACACGTTTTCCCTCCTTCCTATGATATGGGGTCCTTCAAAAGTTTCGAGGGCGTGAAGAAGCACCTTGTGGGCCGGCAGAGTGAGGTTAACTGATGCTACGTTTGTTTTCACGCTGCACCAGTTATCTTCGCGTCTGGACTCCATTTCCACTTAACATCAGGTGGGATGGAGTCATTTGCCGCGCTATCTATAAAAACTCGCAACACCTGCGCATAGTGTGAGTTTTGTTTACTATACATTTTCATTCGATCACGTTAACGAAAACGAGAATTTGTATGGAATTTTTTTAACTCTTCTCGTATGTGAACAGGATGCGCTGCTTCGATGCCATACTAATTTTCGTTTTCGTTAACTTGATCGAATGTCAATCGAAACTCACACTACGCACCCTCTATGTTTAGTGTGAGTTTTGTTTACTGTCCGTATTCATTCGATTACGTTTACGAAAACGAAAATTAGTATCGCGCCTCCTGGCGGCATACGAGAAGAGTTAAAATGATGCCATATGAATTCTCATTTTCTTTGACGTGTTCGAATGTCAAAAATAACTTGCACTAAGCACTATTATTTATGGTGCACCGACGCGACGACAAGCCCACTTCAAACTCAAATATTCTTTTGTCCATTCAAAGGTTGTCTGGAAGAGATCACTCTTAGTGATAAGACCGCCCTTTGTACGTGTATTTTTATGTAGTATTTATGTCAAATGTTTTATTTTTGGTGTACAATAAAGTTTATTTAACTTTTATCTTATCTTTAACTAAGCCCTCGTTGTGAGATTCCGTGTCCGCGAAAGGTTCTACGAGTATGTGTGCGTAAGCGTGCCTTTGAGCGCGGTAAGTATAAAGTTTACCTTCTGGGTCTCCCTATCTTGTGGTAATAACCTTGTCTTTATTGTAACGGCACCATCGGAGCGTGCGGTGCGGTGACGTCACAGCTTCATAATGCGAAAGGCGTTGACCCCACCTGCCTTGGCATGGTATAATTTTCACGATTGATTCCGGAAACAATTTGTGGAAAGAGGTTTCGTTCTAAAACGGAATGAGTGGAAACTTTTTTGATTTGCGAGATTTAAAAAAGATTGGATAGTGATATTTATATAATATAAATCTTCTGTGCGTGTGTATGTTATTGAACTCCTTCTAAACGGCTGGACCGATTTAAATGAAATTTTCTGTGTGTGTTCAAATGGATTCGAAAATGGTTAAATTTACAATTGGACCCGGTAGGTGGCGCTGCTATAGGGGTACATCATGGGATACGAGTGTTCTTAAGCGGACGAATGATTTGTTTGTTTTGTTGTCATGGAAACTGTCAAAGCGGTACGAAGTCCGCCGGTCTGCATCTACATATTATAATATGATCACTACGTGAAGCTTCGTGCTCCTTTTTAAGCACTTCGCGAGCACAGAGTGCCTAGCTTAAGTTTTGTTTATTATCCGTATTTATTCGATAACGTTTACGAAGACGAAAATTTGTACGGCAAAACTTTAACTCTTCTCGTATGCCGCCAGGAGGCGCTGCTTCAATGCCATACTAATTTTCGTTATCGTTAAGGTGATCGGATATCGAATGAAACTCACACTAGGCACCCAGAGCTCCTTGAAAATATACAGCCATAATATGTAGCCTCAATTATAAATAACAAAGTTGATGAGTAATTCACTCTGAATACATTTTCTCATTTGCTGACACGAAGAGAAAACTATGTCAACGAAAATTAGTATGAGATTTCGCAATCGTTGTTTTTGCTTATATGAAATGTTTGCAGAGACTTTAGTTGTGAAAATTTCTATCAGCAATTTATATATTAGTATGTGAAGAAAAAAATAATTACCTAGGAGTACTAGTGACATTTAGCATTTTAAGTTCATAGTATCGAGAAGGAGTGCAGACAGATAAAATGTATGTATCATTGATTTTTTGATTGATTGATTAATTGAGGAGCTCGATGGCGGAGGAGCTCGATGGCGCAGTGGTTAACGCGCCCGGTCTGTGAGTGCTGAGGTTAAGCAACTTTCGCAAAGGCCGGTCATCGGATGGGTGACCAAAACTTTATCATCTCGAGCTCCTCCGTGCTTCGGAAGGCACGTAAAGCCGTTGGTCCCGGCTGCATTAGCAGTGGTTAACAACCACCAATCCGCACTGGGCCTGCGTAGTGGTTTACGGCCCGTTCTCCCTATCCATCCATAGGGAAGGCTCGTGCCCCAGCAGTGGGGACATTAAATGAGCTGATGATGATGATGGTAATTAATCATGAATACGGGCATATTCCAAAATGTTTTAATTTTACTTTGTTTGAAATCGTACTCGGAACATCCCAAAGTTCATTGTGAAAAAGACACAAATTCAATTGCCAGTTATAATGTTCAAAGAGAAACCTGTGATTTTTGTTATATAAATAAAAGATATGGAACAAACAATTTGGTTTTTTTAAAATTGTGAAAACATGATTTTTGAGTTAACAAGGCACCAAGTTTTAAGTTTTATTTTTGACTAGCAGCCCGCCCCGGCTTCGCACGGGTAAACTTTTATTTTTAAATTTTTTTTTAAATATAGCCTATAGCCTTCCTTAATAAATGGACTATTCAACACAAAAATAATTTTTCAATTCGAACCAGTAGTTCCTGAGATTAGCGCGTTCAACCAAATAAACAAACTCTTCAGCTTTATAATAAGTACTAGCTGTGCCCTGCGGTTTCACCCGCGTTAATTAGCGACTGTTCCACTCCTATTAGTCATAGCGTGATGTAATATAGCCTATAGCCTTCCTCAATAAATGGACTATTCAACACAAAAAGAATTTTTCAATTCGAACCAGTAGTTCCTGAGATTAGCGCGTTCAAACAAACAAACAAACAAACAAACAAACTCTTCAGCTTTATAATATTATAGTATAGATTAGTATGATAGGAATCGATGTGTTACATTGTAGAAACATTGTTTATTTTTTAAACTACTATCGACCACTGTGCGACCCTAGAATGTTTGAACGAAATTATAGTTGTAGTTATAATGAGAAATAGATAAGTCAGTATTATCTGTAAAAAAATATCTATTCGTGGGTTTTCATAAAGATTATCGATTTCGACATAAATAAAGTTGTAAGTAGAATGTAAAGGTCGAGTTAATGATAATTTCAAAGATTCAGAGATACCGACATTAGTAAAAACTCAGCTTGTCGTTTTCTCAAACCTAAGGACTGGTGTTTTTTTGTCTCTCTTTTCTAAAAAAAGATTCTTTTTGGCGGGAAAGTCCCACCAAAAAGTTCTTAGCTGCCACGTTATTTTATTTCGTATTATATTTTATCAAATAAGATTAGAATTGGCAATCAAAATATTTTTTCTTTTTTATAATTGTTAATGGCTTTGTGTGATTCGCATTTATAGTTAATAACAAAGTTAGGGAATGACTGCAAATAAAAATATTTGCACAATAACAAATGATAATAAGTGGCGAAAAATGTCAAATGTGAAATTGTATTCCCCTAAACCAGTCGAGTATCAGTACTCCACTGACTGGATAAAATTTTATTTAAAAAAATCAACTAGTCCAGACTTCCTGGACTAGTTGATTTTTTTAAATAATATTTTGTTAAAAGAGTGGGAATCGAGCTTTCTGGGAATGTTACATGGAATGTTCATGGAATGTTATACATCAATTAAAAACACAAATAAAAATAAGTACTGATTATATTTTTATTGATGTGTAACATCTTTCCGCTCGCTTTATATATAAGCAATTTGTGGGAGTGACTTCTTGAAATGGGACGGAAGAATGTGTAACATTGTAACAGGAAGTCGGGAAAGCGGGCAAGCGCGCGCCATTTTGTAAATTTAAAAGCGATATTATGAACATGACATATTATTATTATACGAGTATGTGACATATTGTGTCATTGGCTATCAACGGTCATTTTTATATGTCAAATGTCTTATATTGAGTATTTACTGCAATTATTTTATAGTTATAAAATGGTGTTATACCTGACCCATATTTTTCAGAATATAATGTTAAAATTGCTTATTACTAAGGTGAAATGTCAAATGTTACACATCATATGTGACATGTAAGGCTCGCTCGTTTTTTTGTAACCTAAAATTTTATTAATAAACAATGAATTGAAGGAACAAAACAGTGACGTCATAGTTCACCATTCCCATACTATTTTTATTAAAAAAAATCGATTTGACAGTTGCTCAAATGTTTCTATATTGAATAACCCAGTCAATTCCCCAATTACTTGTAGTTGTCGTTAATATGTTCATGGAGAGGTTTGATGAGACATGTTGCGTTTCGTTTCTTTACCAACATACTAGTACACGTTCAAGAATAATTAATGGTTCATAATCATCAATTTACAATAATAAATAACTACTAAACTCATACAATGTTATCTACGTCACGCTATTTATAGGTAAAGTATTGCAGTTATAAATTACTATGTAGTTTCTCGCATAAATAAAGTTAATGAGTCACCATTTTAAATTGCAATTACATACCTAGTTAACGTAAGCTCAGGACTGATCCCGTCGAAAAATAGTTGACGATTTTATTGTTAATGATAAAATTCGTCGTTTTTAGTATTTTATATATATTTTTTTTTAATATAGCCTATGTTACTCAGTGCTAATGTAGCATTCTAATGGTGAAAGAATTTTTTAAATCGGTCCAGTAGTTTTTGAGTTTATTCGTTGCAAACATACATACATACATATATACATACATCATACAAAAATACAAAGGTTTCCTCTTTATAATATTAGTATAGATATAGATTGAGAATACAAAATTCAAAATAATACAAATATGTAAACTATAATTATTGATTGATAATAAGTATAATGATTATAAAATAATATCCGGGTCGGTAGTTATATCATCTTGCCCACCAAACGATTAGTCGCAGGTTCGAATCCCGTATAAGTGAGATTAGCATAATTACTTTGTTACTAGGTCATGGGTGTTGAATACTAATGGGTAGGTACGTGACTACTAAACTTTCGCGTTCCATTTTAGTTAATTACTAACTACAAGTAGTTGAGTACTGCCCGTGACCACGGCCCACAAAATAAGGAGACCCATACAGAAGGTAAGCTTCACACATATTCACCCCCTTAGAGGTTGAATTTTCAACACCACTCAACGAACGAACAAAACAACACCTACGCCGATGACGTAATTCGCAAAACGGCAAAAAAAATATATTTTAAATTGAAAAAAAAGATTTAAAACGCGCAGAGAATAAAGTTGTTGGGAGTTGAGTGCAGCAAATTTATTCTAGTTTGTCTATAGTTAAACTTCTTCATACAAAAGTAGGCCCTAAATAGACGATATTTAAGTTTTAAGTCGCGTGGTCGCTCCGGAATTTCGGTTCCGGTTAGTATCTGAGGGGACCTTTCTTAAATACCAATTTTTATCGATTTAACTTAAAAACTACGTATCTGTGAGGGGTGAGGGGGGGGGGGGCACCCTCTCAGAGATACGAATCTTGGAACAGCTTATCAGGCTTATTACCGAAAAAAGTAACCAGTTATTAATTGTACAATTGCAACGCGTCTGCTCTAGTTGCGATTGATAAATTGGTATTACGGACACAAATAGCTCAATGATGGCTCGCTTAGTGCATTTGCGATTAAAATATATGTAAAGCTGTACCCCGCAGTTTCACCCGCGTTAAGCTCTACTCCTATTAATCATAGCGTAACATCACGCATATAGCCTATAGCCTTCCTCAATGAATGGACTATTCAACACAAAAATAACTTTTCAATTCGAACTAGTAGTTTATGAGATTTTCGCGTTTCGCGTTCAACCAAACAAAGAAACACACTCTTCAGCTTTATAATATTGCGCGGTTTCACTCGCGTTAATTAGCGAAAAATCTATAGCCTATAACTTTCCTCAATAAATGGACTATTCAACACAAACATATTTTTTCAATTCGAACCTGTAGTTCCTGAGATTAGCGCGTTCAACCAAACAAACAAACAAACTTATCTTTATAATAATATATACTAGCGAACAATGCTGATATTATGCATGTACATATAAACCTTCCTCTTGAATCACTCTATCTATTAAAAAAACCGCATCAAAATCCGTTGCGTAGTTTTAAAGATCTAAGCATACATACATACCTACATAGCGACAGACAAAAAGCGGGAACCGACTTTGTCTTACAGTATGTAGTGATAGTTTAAATAGTTTACTACTAGTTATTGAGCGATTCAACTGGTTGCTATTTTTGGTAATAAGCCTGTGGAATAGTCATAGTCATAAAATAGAGAAAAAAAACATGAACAAGTTAAAAACAAATAACGTGTGGTGATTTTTTTGTTTTATTTTTAAAAATTTGTGTTATGCCGTATATTAATGTGAAATAATGGTAGATTATTAAAAATTTAATAGTTTAAATCAATCACATCAAGTTATTTAATTTGTTGTTTATCTACACAAGTAAATCTCGCGACAAGCTTTTATGTCATATAAATTGTGTAATGATGACGTTATAAGTTGTTAGTAAAAGTTTTAAAGTAAAAGTTAATTTTTTTTCTTTTAGTGCATTTAAATAAAGGCTTGTTTTTTAAAAAGGTTTATTACTCTTGATTTATTTTTTTCTTTATAATTATCGCTGGACACGTTTCAATACAATACAATACAATACAATTCATTTATTCCAAACAATATACATTGTGTTGAATACATAAAGGTTCATTTAAATTACAATTTCTTTTAATTATATAGAATTATTGAATTACCCAAGCAGCACACAAGCGTTTACAACATCAATTTACCAGCTCATTTAGAACTTAATGTCCTTTTAATAACGTACAAGAGTGTCAAAAGATGCTTAGGGTGTTAAAACAGAGAGTCAAAACTCAACTGTACAGCTTTAAGCATTTTGTGAGAATTTAAGCTACCTTTATCGTTAAAGCTGTATATAGGCTGGTTTTTGTATGCGGTCGCTTACTTACTACAGCACTAAGTGTTATTATGGTATCACTCGATACTTGTTTCTGTACAATGGTGTACGCGACCCCCATTATAGAACTTAATCTTAAAGCGTAATTAGGCACTCTCGTGAGTACAGTGGTTTTATAACTACTGCCTACAAGAGTGCTTTAAAACTAAAAAAATAAACTACAGCAATACAACAAAATGTCGCCATTTTAGAACGAATGAAAAAAAATTTCAAATATAATTAAACCAATGTTAGTTAATTAGATTACATTTTTATAATAGCTTGAACCGTTTTATGATTATCAGCTAAAATAATGATCGCTGTGTCCTATAATCTATTATTTTAAATATAATTTATATAATTATAACCTTAAAAACAAACACTTTCTTACCCGTCTTTAATAATTCTCTTTATGTTTTTATGATTGTTTTACTGGCGCGTTAAAATATTGCCTATAACCAACCACACATTAACAATAAAATTTGATTTGCACTTAGTTTTAACAATTAACACCATCAGATTTCTAAGATTTTACTCGTATTTGTGATTTCACTTTGAAATATAAACATGCGTCACCATTTTATTCTTGTACGAAATGTTTCTCGTTTATTTTCATAGTTTTTTAATTCACTTCAAACTCATATAAAAAACTTTTATCATTATAAAATATTATTTGGAGTGTAGTTGCTTTTCCTGACACCGATTAACAGCTCTTAACCAGCTAATAAACAGCTTCTGCTCTCTTCTACAGCTGATATACAGCTATACTAACGCTAAAAGTTTTATAATATGGGCCCTTTTTTAACTTATAAGGGCTGTATATCCGGATATACAGCCTTTATACAGCCTCGATATGCAGCTTTAAGTATAAAAATAAGTTCAAATACAGCTTTTATACAGCTTGTGATGCTACTTGGGTAATCATGTTACAAAAATTAAAATAAATGAAAAAACTTAGTCCGCCATATTGGATTTAGAGTGACGTCACTTTATTTTTCGAGTTATTCTCAGCAAGCCCTTTCATTTGATACCCATATTGTAGGAATGCATTAAAAATAATACGTCATCTTGGGTGTGCCGCCATGTTGGATTTAGAATAACGTCTAAATCCAGAAGTAATGTTATGGCCTTATGGCCGAAGGTGGAAACGCAAGACATCCGGAATCCTCAACTACTGAGACACTGGCTATCTATTTCTAGCTGCCGGAACACAATAATGCTACAAACATTGATGTTATGGCGACATATTTAGATTAGATGATGGTAGTTAGCCAGGCGGACAAACAAGCCCTACCACCAACTATACCGAGTACACAATGTACCCCCCGCTGGGAATCGAATCCGGTACCTCAGGGTCCGATACCGGTCTTAACCACTAGACGATAGATGCAGCTCTCTTATGAGCTACAATGATTCATCAAGACCTTATTTTGTTGTCAGTCAAGATAAAACCTTAAATCAATTCTGTTATTTTGTTCATGTAGGTAGGTACTTAGATTTTTTTTTAAATAATCGGAGTAAATGTTTCTAAAAAACAGTCCTACCTATTTACTAAAGTCATTAATTGAACTTAAATTGTTATTTCGCTTTGCTGTATTCATATCGAAAGTTTCTCGCAGTTTGCATTAGGCGGAAATCGAACCTTTGGCGGATGATCTTTGTCTCAGTAGCTCAGATGCAAGACTCTGGATTACAGAAAGTCGTGGATGCGATTCCTACTTGATAAATGCAGTCTTTTGGTACGTATTTTATTTTATTACAAACTTTATGTAAATTGAACTAATGTTTTGCGTATTGCTTGATTGCACACTAATTCCGGGAATCGAATAAGTTTGTATAAAATATGTAAAGATAACCGTAGGTTCATAATTTTCTAACTACTAACGTCATAAAATGTAATAAGTAAGTAAAATTTTAAATATAAAAATAAGAAATTGTCGCGTAAAAAATTCAATTTTATTGATTTTAACAAAATCAGCACTTACCTTCCTTATTTTCTTTATAATAAATTCGAACACTAATCCAATTTATAATGCACAAAACTGTTTCACTTGCGAAATATATTTGACGCGCTATTATTTATTATAACTCATCAAAAAATATCACGATATATTTTTGAGTAAATACTTTATCGTATGTCCATTCGCGCACCGGTAAACTGTATAGACCACGTAACCATTGCCAAGCTTAGGCGATTAGAACAGTGTTGCAAGAAAAAAATAAAAAAAAACAACTGTGAAAAAAATAACTGTCAATGCCACCATCAAAAATGTTCCAAATTCAAAAGCGCACACGCACTAGCGACGTGGTATACTATCGATCTTCTTTTTTCATCTGAACAGAGCCGGTACCTCCATCACGCTCTTTGGTATAGCGACATCTCCTTCCCGCGTAGAAAACCAAGTGCATCCGTCCTTGACTCTGAACTCTCGGATCCAAGATGTACCGTTCGTGAGTTGTCTTGCTCGTTCAATGACTTTTCCGCTACGTATGAAAGAGACACCTGTATAATTACCGGTTAAGTGTGATTTCTGACTGTCAATGACCGAAGGCTTGTGAAGGATAAAGGTACGAAAACTTTGTTGTACTGTTATGTTTTACTGTTATTGGTCCTCTGACCTCAAAAGTTTGGGGTTTTGATACACTTTTTAGGGATTGTTAGCGTAGGTAGACGAAATGCTTACAAATATTTTTATTTTAACTATTATGGTCGTTTACGTTTAGTTTTAACATCCGAGATCATTAAATATTGATACTCAAAAATATTCATATACATATTCATATTCATATTCATTTAATCACCATAAATTTATAACAACAAGTACAATAAAAATGCGTAAAACATGGTAAGAAACCCTTACTACTCACTAATAACCCTTACTTACTAATTATAATACATACATAAATTTATTTTATTTTAATGGCAATACTGATGACATCAATACAAAATAATGCAATACACTAAACATGTGTAAAAAAATAATTTTAAGCCATCGACAACAATTAGGTTACAGATAAGAGTAGTGTATATTCGACAGTTCTGGCTCACTTGTATGGAAAGTCATATTCGCGGGTTCTGGCTCAATGAATCAAAAAGTCGTTTCAATGGTTGTATATTCGACAGTTCTGGCTCACTTGTATGGAAAGTCATATTCGCGGGTTCTGGCTCAATGAATCAAAAAGTCGTTTCAATGGTTCGTGCTTCAACCATTCACAAAGTATAACCTAGTAACCCGAGGACATGGCAGACAGTATGGATGTAAGTATTACATTAATTTACTTTTTTCTTTGTGTCTCTTCCTTATTTTGAGAGACCAACTCTCCAGTGCGTGTCATACTGTTGTTTTTATTGTATTCTTATTTAATACTTACTTTTCTTTTCATTCATTGTTATAGCTCACATGTTGCATGGGTAACACCGTTGATTACGAAGAAAACACCTATAAACAATATTACTTCCCAACATCCGATGATGAAGATACATCCCCATATCCAATCAAGAGAAATAGACCGAACAACGAATCTCTCGACGAATTCTTCAAAGACGTTATAATAGTGGATGTGCAAGGTTTTAAAAATGAGAAAAATGAATTCATAATCAAAGAATTAGTTATAGGCACATCAGAACACACTCAAATATTTTTAATTAAACCTCCATATCCATTTTCTACACTGACTCTTGAAGAAAGGAAACATGTTTGGTGGATAGAAAGAAACCGAGGATACCGATGGAGTGAGGGACATATTGACTACAGAGAATTTAAAAGACTCATTAAACCTTACTTCAAAGAACGCAAGATCATAGTAAAAGGAGAAGAAAAAGTTAAATGGGTGCGAGAATTATGTGGGCATGAAAATGTTTTAGATTTAAGTGATAAAGGTATACCTAATCTAGAAACTCTAACTAAACTTTACTGTAAAGATATGTTTGCATACAATTGTTTTAACCACATAAAATATTGTGCATTAAAAAATGTTATATGCATTAGAAAATGGATTTTAGAAAATAATATCTCGATGGCAGATTTTCAATAAATAAGTTAATAAAAACTGACCTCTTTTATTGTATAAAATACCTTTTCATAGTATTAAACAATGAAACAACATAATTTTCTCCATTTAACATTTATTTTAAAAAATTAAACATGTACAATTGGTAGCTAATAGGTTTAATAGTAAAATTGTTTAATTTATTATAAACAATAAACAATAAAATTAATTATTTATCAATTTTTTATAGTTTTCATAAAAATGTGTCTCTGTAGGTTTATACATAACTAGAAATATTATGCATAATAAATACCTACTTGAGAACTTTAATTTACAGAAAAAATTATTGGTAGCTTTAAAGACTATAGCTATAACCACACAATTTTTTAGATATGTTATTTATGAGACCTTCTGTTTGGTCCATAATTTGGTCCATATCTTCTGTAACCACATACTGCGCAGACAGCATGACATCATCTTCGAGCGCTTCTCGTTCGAGATCAATAATTTCAATTTTTATTAGGCGTCGTGGTTTTGCCTGCATACTTTTTAAAACGAACGAAGACTGCTGCGGGATGTGGTGATGCTTTATGAAAGAACTTTTCTTTTCTATCCTCTTTCGTGTTTTGCGAGCGCTTCGGATCTTGAGCAGCAAAGGTGACTCTTCTTCGGGCTCTAGATCCAAAGGCGGGAACATCTCCGACCATCCTTCAAGTGGATCTTGCGCGTGTTGAAAGATCGGTGGAGATGGTGAACGATGCTGTTCTTCGCGTGGGAGCTGATTTTTCTGAGACTTATTCTGAAAGGAAAAAAATTGATAGTTTTTATAAATATTTACAAGGTAGTGGTTAACGCGCCCGGTCTGCGAGTGCTGAGGTTAAGCTACTCAGCAGTGGGGACATAAAAATTGAGTTGATGATGATGATGAGGTATAAATATTTGATTTAGATAATATACTTTACTTACCATGTTGTTCAATTTTCCTTAAAACGATGATACTAATCGTGATATTATTTGAAACTGAATTTACGATTTGAAATAATACGAATATATATATACCATTCGTATATGCTTCATATCTGTGTGGGTTTGTATGTAAAATGAAACCTATAGTTGACATTGCAATAAACAAGTTTGGACTTGATGTTGTGACCTATTTCTTAAGTGCCTATGTGCGAGTTTGTGTGTAAAAGTAAATGTCATCAAAAACAAACTTTAAAAAAACCAAGTCTCGCAACTCAGTTCTTCTATTTATTTAAAACATAACATTTTTTTTTTTTTTTTACAATTTGATTTTGATGGCATCTCATTTCTTTTTGTAGATAGTCCAACTTTTTTTCCATTCCGGTACCACCTAGAGTACACCTTATATTCCATTTTATTATTACATTTATATGGGATTACAAAGTTATTTATGCAGTTGATGTATCTAGAAAACTGGACCGAAATTGCAAAATATTTTAATTTGAAGCTTCGTACGAGTGAGTGACAAAATTAAGAAACTTTAATTTTTAAACTACTGGTGCAAATTGAATAACATTTGAAATATACCGTGTTTATACAATGCCTGCTTGGTTACTGAAAATTCAGGCTTCTAGTTTTACTTCCACAACGAAGTTATAGATAAACTGTTTCGAGAAAAGGATGGTACGGCCGTGCCGCTTTTTTTGCTCGACTTGGTGGGGCACTGCCGTGCCCCAGAACCATAGCTGACCCAGCAGCAGCCACGCTTTGAGAATTACACAAGTTAGGACTTGTTCTTCATTTTAGAAGTAGGAAAAATAAAAACAACCTTTTTTTTTTTGCATTTAATATTATTTATTAAGTATAACTTAAATAACTATAATAAAAACTTTCATTGATTACATTTATGTTAAATTTGCTTGAATTTACATGATTTAGATGATTTGCATGTTGAGTTGATATCTGTTACAGTAATTATATTTTTTATTAAGAATTTACATGATTTACATGATTTACATGTTGAGTTGATAATGGGTGACCGTCCATCTATCCAGTTTTCGGCTCTACTCAAGACCTGCACTGCACTGTTCACTTACGCGGACGGCAAAACTATGACTTTAATTGCAAGTTCATTGCGTCACGGTTCAAACTGTTTCATTGAAAAAAAAAAATAGCACGTACATACATTGATTTAAGGAATGGTTTACATTGAATATTTAATTCACTTATCACGTTTACTCTATGCAGCGGTGTTGACTTTTGTAAGGTAAGCAAATAGGTAAGCTACTTTTCCATCGTAAGAATAAATTCGTAACAAGAATAAGTTAGAGCACATGGTTGTGTCTCCTTGTTTTTTAATTTTTTAATTATTGTTGCAGATTTTTTGATTTATTTTTATGAAATATAATCATTGAGTTCATAAACTATATAATATACTGGCCTGTTACTGTTTGAGTAGTGTAGATACACTTAATAATCATTGCTAATCACTCAAATAAATATACTTGTTTTCTGAAATAAGCTGACCAAACGATGTCACAAGCGCAGCGAAATGAATTATAACTATAAAATATATAAAACATATGTAGGTTCATAAAACATTTATTTAAACTTTTAGCCATTATTGCAATATTTATATTTTATCGTCAATTGTTTAAAAATTTTCATTGTAAAAATTCTTTGCCTAAATCTGTTTGTAAAAATTTTGGGCTTTCGAGATGAAGCGGTTAATATATTTTTTTTTTTTGGCAAATAAATATACTTATTATTATTATTATTATTATTATTTTTGCATTGCATTTGTAACACAACTTTTATTCTTTGACTTCAAAGGATTAACCCACACATATTTCGATAAAGTATCAAATACGACTAAAACATATTTATATCCTTTAACATTGATATTTACCGCAGATGCTAAATAATTTGTAAAGATGACTTTTTAGAGTTCTTATTACTCTTTCAACAATTGCAGCTTTTTTTTACAGAGTAAGTGGAGTAATGATTTATGTTATATTTTATCGTCAATTGTTTAAAAATTTTCATTGTAAAATTCTTTGCCTAAATCTGTTTGTAAAAATTTTGGGCTTTCGAGATGAAGCGGTTAATATATTTTTTGCATTGCATTTGTAACACAACTTTTATTCTTTGACTTCAAAGGATTAACCCACACATATTTCGATAAAGTATCAAATACGACTAAAACATATTTATATCCTTTAACATTGATATTTACCGCAGATGCTAAATAATTTGTAAAGATGACTTTTTAGAGTTCTTATTACTCTTTCAACAATTGCAGCTT